>CM043115.1:73866191-74146234 GCA_023701765.1 Hylyphantes graminicola | reverse complement strand
ATTTCAATATCAGCGCGTGCACAAAGCTAGACTTTTTGAAACAGTGAAAAAAAGTACTTTTTTTCACCCAAAAGCAGTGAAAAAAAGACTTTGTCCGCACTCTTTTTATAAGATGCCGCGGGAGAACATTTCAAGTAGCGGCGCGTGTGCAAATTTCGATTTTGATAAAACTCAAAAAATCCAAAGATTTATTGATCTGCTGTATTTAAAAATATTATGGCGCGTGGAATTATTTTTAAATCAGAGAATTTTTTTTCTCGTGATGGGAATATTTCTTAAGTCACGACAACGCCCTTCGAACTGCGAGTTCATTGGTTGCTTTCTTTGACAAAAATGTTGAAACACGCGCGCGCGCGTCGAGAGCGAGAGTGTTTAGATATGAGGAGAGAAAGATCTTATTGGTTTTTTATAGCGTCACGCGCTCCGAACTGCGAGTTCATTGGTTGTTTTCCGTCCATTGACATCTCTTAGTCTATTTTAGTCTAATTGGCACGTGAATTATTTTGAACCAATGAGATTTGATTTTTTTTTTTTCACGCAATTATAAAAAATAGTGTATGAAACACGTGCGAAAAGTAAACTTTTTAAAACACGTGTCTTTATTTCACTCGCTCGTACCTCGCTCGTGAAATAAAATCCACTTGTTTTAAAAAGCATTACTTTTCGCACTAGTTGCATAAATATCTATAGTGGGATTAAGATGGGCACCAACCTCAAACAGTGCAATTTTTTTATAGCAGCAAAACTTAAATTATACTATTTATTATGACCAGGAAGTTTTACACAAGAGATTGGCATTCATTTTATATCACGGCTTTTTTAGCCACAATTCTCATGACTTTTTTTATAAAATAAATAGGTTTTTTTTTTTTTTTTTTGAGATCGGCGTTTGTTTACTTTTACGAAGTTTTTTTGGTGGATTCTAAGTACTTCAATTATTTAAAAAAAACCTTCAAAATTCAATTCTCATTTAACAAGAAGTTCCAGAAGAACTATAATAGCCTACTTTTCTGTTAATTAAATACTTGGGTCATTCTCTGTAAATGGGACAAATTGCACTTTTAAAAACTGGGGGGAAACATATTTTTCTTATTGAATAATTGTCTTTGTATGAATGTGTACAACACATTTTTAGTAAAAAAATGGTTCAGATCCATTTGATGATTTTATTTTTTAAAAAAATACATATTTTCCATACTTGACAACTGACGTAAACTTCTTTAGATGCTGAGCATGCGCAACAGACAATATATATGCGCATGCAACACTAACTGCATGCCTTTTTAACTTGCCCCAAAAAAGACGCATTTTGTTTGAGTGAGCATTTTGTTTGAATAAAAGGCGCACTAAACCTTTATTAGACAGAGTACACGTATATCTCGATAGAAATGCGAGGTTTTTCTTTAAATGGGAAAGTTTGGTTGGGTTAGTTTGAAATACCGTCACACTAGAGCTACATGAGGGCCAATCGACGACTGCCGTCGTAATTCAGAACCCTGGTCAAGTGATGAGGTCGACAGTCGACACCGACCGCGACCTTACTTGAATATTGGCATTTTTCAAGTATGATTTCGATTTAATAAATTGTGTTAAATAAGCATAATATGCGTATGACGTGATTAGAGTAAACGACTTCTGATCGAGAGGGCTAGGTCAGGTTTATCGTCGCACTAGAGCTACGCGATGGCCATTGGCGACGGGCGTCGTGTTTTAGAACCACAGTCAAGTGACGAGCCGACATCTGAATAGGCTCCCAACGCAACCGTAAAGGGTCTGATCGAGAAGAGTGGCTTAAAAAATTACAACCGCAATTTATTTTACATCCGTCATAAATCTCTTGAAGATAACGCGACTGTGGGTCGAAATTACGATACCCGTCATCAATAGCCCTAGTGTGAGGATAATTAAAACTAACCCTAACTCTTTATCATAACGTAAAAGAAGATACGAATCTCGTGAAATATCTAAAGGAATGCATTTTTTTGAAAATCTACAGTTGAAGCGGAACAACCGATTGGTATTGAATGCGCTTGGAAAAAAAGATCCAAGATGAAGTTATCCAATGCGGACTGACCATTTTTTCAAGGCTGAGATGTGAGTTGAGTTAGTGACGATTCCGTAGGAAAAGTCAAATTAACCTCATTTTCAAAGAATTTTTTTATAAGGTTTAGGGATGTATGTTAATCTACATTTAAATGCCCACAATTTGAGACTAGTAAAAAAAAAATTCTCGCACTTATCTATAATCAGTAAATGAGATTGAGTTAGTGACGACAGTAAAAGACCCCATTGAAATAGCATTGAAATTCAATTTCGAGTCATTTAAATCGCTGTTTCAAACTACAAATGCTACGCACAAGTGAGATACGTCAAAAAATCCAGCGTATCAAAATGAGAATACATAGAAAATATGAGAAAAGAATTCGAATTCTAAGTACTTCAATTGTTTAAAAAACTTCAAAATTCAATGTTCATTTAAAAAGCATGGGAAGCTATTTTTATTAAAATTTAATCACCATCGCCATCGCAACAATTGCTCGAGAAACTTTAATTCTTTTAGACAATAAATTAAAATAAATTTATTTTAGAGACATCGATCATTTTAAGATGACGTCAGATATATTTCACTAGGAGATCTTTGCATGTTGAAATAAATTGCTTTCATTCTATTTAAAAGCGAGGAATATTACATATTTATTCCTCGAAATATAAATTTTTGCAAACGATTTAAGTAATAATTATTTAATTTTCGAAACAAAATAAATGAAACTAGCCGAATTTAGCAAGTAAATGTTTAATATAGAATTAATGCTGTGTTTGGCGAATTTTTACCTGTTAAACACAACTGTTGTTCGGAAGCGGGTTAAGTGAGATTCTGTTACAAACCTACTTGTTAATTCACAAACATTTCCTATTTTAAGTGCATTTTGGAGTAGTTTTATGTTCTACGAATAATTAAATATTTATAACTGCAAATAAATCATGCGGATGATTAAGTACTATTAATTTTATTGGCGATAGAAAATTAATGAAAATTATTGATTTGGCTTTAAGAAGTTAAAATTGTAGCTGGATACTGTGTTTAGTGAAATTTATTCTACTGTATATAAATTTAATGTAGAAACAGTTGACGTCATTTACTGTAATTACGAACCTAGTTTTTTCGAGATAAGAATTTTAATTCTTGAAGAACTTCTTGATTATTAATTATTCGAATTAAAAAAAAGAAAAGTAGGCTCAAAAACACCACCGAGTAAAAAGTTGCCAAAGCGGCGAAACAGTAGCCAAACATGTGCGCAAAAAGGATTCGCAGGGAAATCTTTTTCGTGAAGTCATTGCTTTGACGGGGAAGGAGAATCGACTGCCGCCGAAACGAGAAGACCCGAACCGCGTGTTCCGCCGGCCGCATCCATTGCAGCCGGGGGTGGGAGGGCAGGAAAAGGGTTCGATTCCTTTGGCGTCGGCGGTGGTTGCGCCGATGAACTGCTTCATCAAGGAGAGTCATCGCACACCAAAAAAACAGAAATGCAGAGGGAATTTTCGGATCTACCATGTCTCCACTTTCCCCTTTTATCGCCTGAATTTTTCTTTTGCGGGAGGAAAAAGTCGAAAACCTCCTCCGAGGCAGGGCCATTCCCTACTTCTCTATGGCCCCTCCGAGGAGCGGCAGAAAACTCGTTCGGGATGTTTTCGAAAACGGCGGACGGGGAAAAAAAATAAGAAAAGTTTGCGAAAAGAATCGTCCGACGACTCTTCGAATCCCCCCCCCCCCCATCTCGCGAAGAAGCAGCCGCCATTTATCTTGTGCCTCGGGGTCGTGTAGCCTCGACGCGGGGTCCCGATCCAGTCGGAGCTTTGTTCTCCTCGTAGCCTCGACCAGGGGTACCGATGTACGCTGCGGCGCCGAGTTGCCACTTTGGCGACATATGGCGCGCCTTGGTGACAGGGTCGTTTGCAGCACTCGTTCTCATCCGCACCAATTCGCCTGGAATGCAATGAATCCCCGCCCACTAAGAATGATGTTTGTTTATCATTGTCAATTTTCCATCGGAAATTCCACCTCGTAGGAAAAAGACAAAATCAGCATTATTGATATCACAGTTGTATAAAACATAGAGTGCAAACAAGCTGGCAACCCTTCCAAAAACACCCTTGTGAGTTGGCGAAATAGGCGATTCCATCCGATTATCAGTTGACTAGTTCAAAGTAACCCGTATGCCCAATAATAGGATGCAGGCGAACCCCGTTAACGCGAACTCGAAGGGAACACAGAAACATTTCGTGTTAACCGAAGTTAACAGTCAGGAATTTTTTTTTACGTTGAAAAAGTGAACAGCTTTGTTTTTAAAAAATAACATAGAAAATTATTTCATTTTACAATGGAATTAATACTTCCATTAATGAAGTTCATTTTTTACTAGAGCATACTATAGGAAGGAGCAGCGATTGGATTGATGACGAAATATGGGAGGAATCATGATTTTCTCAGATGTAGAAGATAATTAATATTTCACCTTTTTTTTCATGTGCTCTTCGCAACTTTGAAAAAGATAGTCAAATTCTCATTGGGTTTTTTTTTTTCAGAGGCATTTCACCTCAAGCGTTGCCACGGAGATTTTTTAGCACAACCTCAAAATGAACCGGGGGAAATAACCAAATATTGAACATAATTTTTTCTTTCAATTCATCTTAAGCGAGTTCGCGCTAACGAGATTCCACTGTGTTTTGTAAAGGTGCAAATTAAAAAATAATCTATGACAAATGAAGTCTTTAGCAATTTATGTCGGACAAGTTGCACGTTTCAAATGATAAAGTTAACTTCTTTTTGGCAAAGGCGAAACGAGTATTCACAAAAGAAGTTTTGCAGGAAGGGTCTATGGTTGTTATTTACATATTACAAAAGAAATGTACTAACAGATTGACCAGTACGCGTTCAATCCTGGCAAGAACCATGAAACGTCAGACGAGATACAGGAAAGGTGTAGAGTGGAACGAGGAAGGTCCTTCCGCTGTTTCATAAGTTTCTGCGTTTTCTGTTTGAAAGTTATGCTTTGCTTAGGACGATTTTATAGACAAGTGAACTTTAGGGTCTTGCAAAATAAAAAAAAAAACACCTCTGGATGAAGTAGAACGCGAGTTTAATTGCTAATATCACAATTTGAATTTCAATACCTCATCAGATTCACTGAAACTCCATTTAATTTTGCTGGATGTATGGAAGTAACTATTGAACATAACTTTTATAAAAAATTACTGTGCCGAACATACTTTTTTAAAAAAAATTGGAGGAAAAGTATGTTTAATAAACGTATAAGATTTTTCTGGGATCTTAAGAGGTTAAGTTTTGAATTGGATTTGGAAAAGACTGTTACTGTCAAATAACATAATTGTTTTCGGACTTCGATCTCTAAATGCGGCTGGGGGGGGGGGGGGGGGGGGGGGGGGAATAATCCATCGTTTGAAGACCCTTTGATTGTTCCTAGAAAAGAGAAAACAGTTTTCCCGAAAAAATTGCGCCCCATTCGAACCCGACAAGGAGAAATTTTGGCGGCTGGCTTGGCGATGTTGGTTGCGCCAAAGGCAACCCTAATACTCTCCGGGTATTAGAGCTGCTCTGCGGGGCGGATAACAGATAGGGGAGAACTGAAGGGAGCGCATTCTTCCTCCGCACAGTGGGGGGAGGGGGGGGAGTAAAACACTAAAAGAAGGGGGGGGGGGGGGAAGAGGTTTTTTCAACCGTCCTCCCCCACTTTCGGCCGAGCTTCATTTCGTTGGACGATGGCAACATTCAGTGGATTTGGAGAGGCCTTTTCGATTCCGTTCCTGTGGAACAACTGTTATTCAGAGAAAAAGGTGTTACAATCATCGGCAGGTGTGTACCTTTAGTTGACAAGACACGGGTGTGAACGTTTTTAGCCTACTTTTCTTTTTTTATAATTCGAAGAATTAAAAAAAATGACAAAGTAGGTATTGACATGCTTTCGATGTCCGTCCGTCTGTCCATACCCCTACCAAAATTGGTTCTATCCATCCGATCTAAAAAATTATTTTTTTTGTTAGAAAGGTATGACCTCAGAAACCCGACTTTCATACTTTTTGTCCGACTCTCTGTACGTCCGGAAGGACAAAAAATCCTCTATCTGTCGACGAATTTCCCTTTAAATTAACATTGCAATTCAATTTTGAGTAATTTAAATCGCTGTTGCCAAATTAACAAAAAGTTCTAAAATAACTAAAATAGCCTACTTTCCTGTTACTTAAATACCTACAAAATTCTTATCTTGAAAAAGCTAGGTTCGTAAAATTACAGTAAGTGACATCAACAACTGTTTCTACATTAAATTTATATACATTAGAATAAATTTCACTAAACACAGCATCCAGCTTTCAACTTCTAAAGCCAATTATATTCATTAATTTTCTATCGCCATTAAATTTATATAACGTATCGTCCGCATGATTATTTGCAGTTATAAATAAATATTTAATTATTCGCAGAACAAAAACCATAAAACTTTTTGGAATTCACTTAAAATAGGAAATGTAAATTAACAAGTACGTTTGTAACAGAATATGTCACTTAACCCGCTTCCAAACAACAGTTGTGTTTAACAGGCAAAAAGGCGCCAAACACAGCATTAATTCGATATTAAACATTTACCAGCTAAATTCGGCTAGTTTCATTTATTTAATTTTATTTCGAAAATTATTACTAAATCGTTTGCTAAAATTTATATTTCAAAGAATAAATATGTAATATTTCTCTTTTTTTAAATAGAATGAAAACATCGCATACCAATATACAAATATATTTGACGTCATTTCAAACTGATCGATGTCGCAAAAATAAATATATTAATTTATTGTCTAAAATAATTAAAGTTTCTAGAGTGATTGTTGCGATGGCAATGGTGATTTAATTCTAATAAAAATGGCTTCCTATGCTTTTTAAATAAGCATTAAATTTTGAAGTTTTTTAAATAATTGAAGTACTTAGAATTTGAATTCTTCTCTGAAATTTTCATTGTATTCTCATCTTGATGCGCTGAATTTTTTTGACGTATGTCACTTGTCCGTAGCATTTGTAGTTAAATTCAGCGATTTAAATGACTCAAAATTGAGTTTCAATGCAAATTCAATGGGAAATTCGTCGACAAATAGCAGATTTATGTCCGGCCGATCGTACAGACAGGCAGACAAAAAGTATGAAAGTTGGGTGTCTGAGGTTATACCTTTCTAATAAAAAAAGAATTTTTAAGATCGGATTGATAGAACCGATTTTGGAAGGGGGTACGGACAGACAGACAGATGGACGGACATCGACAGCATGTCAATACCTACTTTTTCATTTTTAGCCTACATTTCTTTTTTATTTAAATTCGAAGAATAAAAAAAATAAAAAAGTAGGTATTGACATGCGGCGATGTCCGTCTGTCTGTCCGTACCCCCCTTCTAAAATAGGTTCTATCCATCCGATCTTAAAAATTCTTTTTTTTTTTTTGTTAGAAAGCTATGACCTCAGAGACCCAACTTTCATACTTTTTGTCCGTCTGTCAGCACGATAGGACGGATCTAAATCTACTATTTGTCGACGAATTTCCCATTGAATTAGCATTGAAATTCAATTTCGAGTCATTTAAAACGCTGAATTTAACTACAAATGCTACGGACAAGTGATGTACGTAAAAAAATTCAGCGTATCCAAATGAGAATACATTGAAAATTTCAGAAAAGAATTCGAATTCTAAGTACTTCATTTATTTAAAAAAAAACTTCAAAATTTAATGCTCATTTAACAAGAAGTTCTGAAAAAAGAACTAAAATAGCCTATTTTCCTGTTACTTAAATACTTACTAAAATTCTTATCTTGAAAAAACTAGGAAATAATTGGCTTGGACGGTTGTTGATGTCATTTACTGTAACCAAGAAATTATTTCTCTTGGTTACAGTATATGACATCAACACCCGTTTCTACATTAAATTTATATACTTTAGAATAAATTTCACAAAAAACAGCATTCAGCTATAATTTCATTTTCTTAAAGCCAATTATTTTCATTAATTTTCTATCGCAAATGAAATAAACTTTAGTTATCGTCTGCATGATTTAATTGCAGTTATAAATAAATATTTAATTATTCGTTGAACAAAAACCATAAACTACTCCAAAATAGACTTTAAATAAGAAATGTAAATTAACAAGTTAGTTTGTAACAGAATCTGTCACTTAAGGGGGAATGGGCGGGCAGGACCGGGGGTCTCCAAACTCAAGTGCCTCAATGTTAATCCGATGGGAAAAAATTATTTTCTTTGCCACATTTCTCCGGCTGTATTGAATATTTTTACAAGCGGATTTTTTATGTGATAAATGTAGCTGACTTACAGGTCCCGACAATCCCACTTTTTGAAATTAGTACGAATATTTTTTTTAATATTCAATAAATTATTTTACACAAAATATTCGAAGCAATTTCAAAAAGTGGGAAGATAGAGACCTGTAAGTCAGCTACATTTATCACATAAAAAATCCGCTTGTAAAAATATTCAATGCAGCCGGAGAAATGTGGCAAAGAAAATAGTTTTTTCCCCATTGGATTAACATTGAGGCACTTAAGTTTGGAGACCCCCGGTCCTGCGCGCCCATTCCCCCTAAACCCGCTTCCACACCACAGTTGTGTTTAACAGGTAAACAGGCGCCAAACACAGCATTAATTCAAACATTTACCTGTTAAATTCGGCTAGTTTCATCTCTTTCATTTCGAAAATTAAATAATTAATGCTTAAATCATTTGCAAAATTGTTTACTTCAACGAATAAATATGTAATATTCCTCGCTTTTAAATAGAATGAAAACATTTTATTTCAACATAAAAATAATCTAGAAAAATATATTGACGTCATTTTAAATTGATAGATGTCTCTAAAATAAATTTATTTTTATTTATTGTCTAAAAGAATTAAAGTTTCTCAAGCAATTGTTGCGATGGCAATGGTGATTTAACTCTAATTAAAATGGCTTAATATGCTTTTTAAATGAGCATTAAATGTTGAAGTTTTTTAAATAATTGAAGTACTTATTATTCGAATTCATTTCTGAAATTTTCAATGTATTCTCATTTGGATACGCTGAATTTTTTTGACGTAGATCACTTGTTCGTAGCATTTGTAGTTAAATTCAACGATTTAAATGACTCGAAATTGAATTTCAATGCTAATTCAATGGGAAATTCGTCGACAAATAGTAGATTTATGTCCGTCTTATCGTACAGACCGACGGACAAAAAGTTAGAAAGCTGGGTCTCTGAGGTCATAGCTTTCTAACAAAAAAGAATTTTTAAGATCGGATGGATAGAACCGATTTTGGAAGGGGGTACGGACAGACAGACAGACGGACGGACGGACATCGACCGCATGTCAATGCCTACTTTTTTTTTTTAAATTCTTCGAATTAAAAAAGAAAAGAAAAGTAGGGTAAAAAGCATAGGAAGCCAGTTTAATTAGAATTAAATCACCATTGCCATCGCAACAATTGCTCGAGAAACTTTAATTCTTTTAGACAATAAATTAAAATAAATTTATTTTAGAGACATCGATCATTTTAAAAAGACGTCAAATATATTTCACTACGAGATCTTTGTATGTTGAAATAAATTGCTTTCATTCTATTTAAAAGCGAGGAATATTACATATTTATTCCTCGAAATCTAAATTTTTGCAAACGAATTAAGTAATAATTATTTAAATTTCGAAACAAAATAAATGAAACTAGCCGAATTTAGCAAGTGAATGTTTAATATAGAATTAATGCTGTGTTTGGCGAATTTTTAAATGTTAAACACAACTGCTGTGTGGAAGCGGGTTAAGTGACAGATTTTGTTACAAACGTACTTGTTAATTTACATTTCCTATTTTAAGTGCATTGAGGAGTAGTTTTTTGGTTTTTGTTCTACGAATAATTAAATATTTATTTATAACTGCAATTAAATCATGCAGACGATAAGTAAAGTTTATTTCATTTGCGATAGAAAAATAATGAAAATAATTGGCTTTAAGAAAATGAAATTATAGCTGGATGCTGTGTTTAGTGAAATTTATTCTAATGTACATAAATTTAATGTAGAAACGGTTGTTGATGTCACTTACTGTAACGAACCTAGTTTTTTCAAGATAAGAATTTTAGTAAGTATTTAAGTAACAGGAAAGTAGGCTATTTTAGTTCTTTTAGAACTTCTTGTTTTTTAATTCTTCGAATTAAAAAAAAAGAAAGGTAGGCTAAAAAATGGCATGAGAAACTTATTTATTTCACTTGTAACTTGAGCAAATGTATAGTTCAACCCTTAGATTATGATTTTTGAACTTTCAGGTTTCAAAATGTTCTATTTTTAGGGAAAAATAGAATTTTCTGAAAAATCTACACCACTTTCGCTAGAATCCGATTATTGCTTCCCTTTCCTGTTGCCATCAGCTGAAAAAATTAAATAAAACTGTTTACGAAAAAAAAAAACTCGGACTTTTCGGAAACTAAATTCGTTATTTGAAAAATAATTAACACGTTTCATGATGGTTTTCCGACCAGTTTTCATTCTAGGATTTTATTAAATAATTTCTTTATTGATGGTTCTATTGACTGTAGGTATGAGTATTTAAGCAGTAAATGCATAGTTAAGCTATTGCTGAACTATGATGGTTGATAAAGGTCATCACACTAGATCTGCATATAATGGTTTTCTGACGTTCATTTTAGCCAAATACGCTGCCAAACTCGCCGAATTATTAACTTAATCGCGCAAAATGTTATTTTTTTTAATAAATAATGTATCAGTTGGTTGGTTGTTCGAAGGTCATTGTGATGGAGCTGTATAATGAGTGTTTGTATCCATATTTTCTCGCCAAATTATTTCACAAAACGCGCGAAAAGAGCTAAAAGGTTTTATGTATTTGTGAGGAAATTGTGATGACATTTATGAATGCATTTTATAGCGTATTTTTAATTTTGGAGTTTTTAGGCTATGAATCGGGATCTTATACTTCATAACGAGTGAGAACAATAACACAGGCAGCTTATAATCCTATTACAGGTTATATGGCTCACATATTTGGGACTATATGATATTTTTTAATTTAAGTAACAGGAAAGTAGGCTATTTTAGTTCTTTTAGAACTTCTTGTTATGTTTGGGAGCAGTCGAAGGCGCCTTGAGACGAGTAAGAGCGAAAACCCCACGATGAGTAGTGGAATGGTATTACATTTATTTATTTCACACACAATTCACACTAAAGTTTCCCCGAGATTTTCTTTTGGTACGCAACCATCACACCACTGTAATTATAATTACCATGCTCATTTAAACTAAATTTATCCAGCAACGGGGCAATACTCGTAAATATAGATAATTTGTGATAACGATGGTAACGGATTTGTTAACGGCTGTGATTATAAGTAGCATTCTTTTTTTTTTGTTGTTGTTGTTGAAATCATGGCATCACACTCACATCATCAAAATTGAAACAGATATTATTCTATCCCTGTCTCTGATCATTGGCCATGAAGCATCTATAATAATAAAAATGAAGTTTTGTGTGTGTGTATGTATGTCTCTCCGAAACTCACAAACTAGACATTTGTTTGACTCGATTTAATAATTTGATTTAATATCATTCTTTAATCTGTATCAATGCAATATATTTTATTTTTAACTCGATATTTTAATAAATAATTATCATGGACGTCTATATAAACTGGGAAGGTTTCCTGCAACGACAGCGGATCTCAAAAAGCGCTACCAATTTTTATAACCCCTAACGTTGTTGTTGGTTTTTATAAACTTGATCGCCAAGGTCATAAGCTAAACATTTTATATTTTTATCATTTATGATTAAGCTATAAATTGATATTTAACTAATTTTTATTTGAAGAATCGTTGCCGGCAATTTTACGCCAACCCTGACAAATTGGTATTATAGCAACCTTTGGCGAAAATAGCAATTGCATTGGCAATTTCTAAAGGTTGATCTATTTAAATCTTAAATGCATATAATTTATTTTGAAGCTTATACTAAACTATGTTGTTTTTTGAAGGCCATCGCACTACAGATGCATTTTTGGATTTTATGTCTTTTTTCGCCAAATACTTTGATAAACTCGCCAAGTTATTACAAAAAACGCGCCAAATGACCTTTTTTCTTTATTAGCTGGTTGGTTGTGCGATGGTCATTGCGCCAAAGCTGAATGGGTGTGTTATTGGTAGCTATATATTTTCCTCGACAAATTTTTCAAACATGCCAAATGAGCTAAAATGTTTTTATTCGGGAAATTACTATGGCATTATCAGTTAATTTTATAGCATTTTTAAAATTTTGAATTTTTATGGTCATATAAGTAACGGGATTCTGTACTTTATAACGAACGGGAAAAGTAACATAAGTTTATTATCAAAAAAAAAAAAAAAAAAAACCATTAAATGGTAGTATGGTACAAATACTTGGATCGATTTGGTATTTATTTTTTTTCCAACCAGTGCAACACCGGGTAGTTCAGCTAGTATTTAAATAATCTTATGCTACTGTCGCGGAAATTTAACGACAACTTTTAAATGCTTGCGTTTAAGTGTACAGTAGACTCCCTCTTAACCGGCTTAAACGGGACCGATGGTTAGCCGGTTAAACGAAAATCCGGTTAAACCGGAGAAATTAAATAAATTGAAATTTAGATGTTTATTTGATTGCACTTCTGTTTATTGATGATATTTGCCTAATGAAATACATGTACAATTGAAATAAGATGTAATTTTTCAGGTTATTTTATATATTATTGTTAGTATTTTGCATTTTTGATTACATACCTTTGAAAAAATCTGATCTTTTTTTTGTCGAAGTTTGGAAATTTGACAGTCGATCCCCACAGCCTTCCAATGTCAAAAAGTCCCCCCCCCCCCCCCATTCTCCCGAACAAACCACGCGTTTGAAACATGTGCGACACTGAAAACCGATTGAAATAACCAAAAACTTGTAATTTCAGCTATTTTTAACATTTTAAGGGTGGAAATTTTCAGCCCGATTAAAGCGGAGATCCGGTTAAACAGAGGCCGGTTAAGTGGGAGTCTACTGTATTTCACTAAGTTTAAAGAAGTCGCTCGATTGCGCGTCACACAATAAACGACAATGGTATAGTATAAGCAATATAGGTTACAATGATATTTCCTAGTGAAAATGTCGAACATCACAAAACGAAAGAAGTTTTGTAATAAAAATTCACGCGCTTGCATTCACCACGAGGAGTGGCAACCCTGTTTTCGGAGCAGCGAATCGATCCTCCGGCGAATCTACGAGACCCCAGAAAAAAATATGTATCTGGAAAATGAAAGAACACCAGCCAGTATTATTTTAGTGCGTGCAAATGAAAGCATTTGGTTCTGATCAATATATGCCACCGCTCTTCTCCAATGGCTTTCCCATTGAAAATGATCGACTCATTTTGAAAGAACCCGTTCAAACATCAGAAGTTTGAATCCTTTTCTTCTATTGACTCCCTACTGATCAACCTCGAACGTATCGCTGCGTTTCAGCAGCAGCTTATGGCTAACTATAATAAATGGGAACCCTATTTGCTAAAAATAAAGCACCTTCGAAAGAGAGAATCGTTCATTTCTTTCCTCCGAGAAAACGATATGTTTTCCTTTTTATTTTGACTGCGATCGACGCGTAAGTATGGGGGGGGGGGGGGGGGGTGTCTCCATGGTAACAGTGGAGGAGTGAAGTTGGACCGCAGTAAGCCGCTTATTTCCAGATCACTTTTCATCGGGGCTGCACCACGCGAATCACGGAGAAGCAGCATCGAATCCACTCAGAGTGTCAATTAGTAAGAAAGATGCTTTCCGGAACAAAGAGAAAATGGGCCCCGATTGTTTTTCAAGCCGTTCAAAGAAGACACATGTAACTCTGCGCATCAGCACAGCATTCTCATTGTAAGACCCCTTCACAGCTTGAGGAAACATTTTTTCTTCATGAAATTGTTGTTAAGAAAAAACAAGACCATCTTGCTCCATCAAGACTAGGGATGCACCGAATATTCGGCCCACCTAAACCAATTTGTATTTTTTGTGATATGCAAGTTGTGTGTATTATTCATCAATTTTGATTCAGCATAAACATATGTACACCATTGCACAATAATTTCAATACAATATATCTATTAAATTTTTAATTAAATCAACACACAATAAAGTAGACCTCGTTTGTTATTAATAAAGACTTTTATAAAGTGTTTGAAACTTGGTAAAATCACAACACGAAAAACAGAAGTCCGCGGGTCCGCGGAATGAAAATTAGAAAAAAATAAATCATGGCTAACAATATTTTTATACAATTACAAAATAATTTTTTTTAACTTGTAATGAAAAATTACAATTGTGATCTATATAGCAATTTTTTTTTAAAAGCTCACTGTTGCTTTTCCCTTAAAGAGACATGTTATATAATACAACTTGAGTAAAGTTTGATTTACCATTATAAATAACAAACACTTAAGAATTTTATACTTAAAAGAAAAAACCAAGTCCTGTTTGGGAATTTTTCGATGTTTTAGAAGATGATAACATGAAGAACTTGGTAAAAAAATTTAAATTTCACTATTCGGCGGAATAGTTAAGTTATTCGGCCATACCGAATATTCGGCTAAAGCAGTGGTTCCCAACCTTTTCTGGAACATCGCCCCCTTCTTTAGGTTGATTAACATCCATCGCCCCCTTTTAATTCTCATGTTATTTCTAATCATAATTTGAGTTAAAGTGCAACTATAAAACAGTTTTATAACATTCACTACCGTTAATAAAAAATAAAAGAAGCTTTATTCGGTCCCTTTTAAATAAAATAGAAAAAGCATAAAACACATATTTTTGAAATATTTTTAAGGAACAAAAGTTAAATAAATAATTAACTAAAATATTTTTACTGGCCTCTAGAAAATGTAAAAATTGACTGGCTTGGTTGTGGTTGGAGAATGGTTTCACTAAACAAAGGTACAGCATTATTTTAATTTTTTCCCCTTTGAATACTCATCGCCCCCTGATCGCCCCTCAAGTATTTTTTGCCCCCTTGATAACACAAATCGCCCACTTGGGGGCGATCGCCCCCAGGTTGGGAACCGCTGGGCTAAAGTGTCCGAATATTCGGTGCATCCCTCATCCAGACATTTCTGGAGGACCTCCCAATTCTTACAAAAGACCCACTCACCTGTGGTTGTTGCGGGGGCGCGTGCTGAGGGGGATAGGGCTGCTGCTGCCCCCCTTGTCCGTAGTGGGGCTGCAACAGAGAAGGGGGCAAAGGTAAGCACACCAGGAATCACTGGAGGGCCTTCAAAATACGGTGGAAGTACAAACAAATACGTACGGGTCAAATTCATTTTCGATGTGTTGGTATGGCAATGGTATATGGTAATAGGGCCAAGGTAAACTTTTGATAACTCTTTTCACAAACCATATTAAACCACAGTGTTCAGGCCCCCCCCCCCCCCCCCAAAAAAAAAATTCAAATTTTTAAAATTTTCCATTCCAAATTGTTCTTACTATAAATATAAGATACCCTGCTTTTTTAAAAAAAATCGTAAATATTTATGGGTCCTTCAAAGTCTCTGAATTTACGTTTAACAGAAATATTGCGAAATTCGACCTTTTTCTGTTGTTACCTTAACCCTTAACTCAAAGACAGCCCAAAATGCACTTTATGCGTCGCACTCTGGTTTTTTCTAAGAATTAAAATATATAAAAGAACGTAGATTTCAAGATTTTATAAAGATGTATTTAAAGAACTTATGTTCACTGAATTTATGTAAAAATAAAAAGTAAATCCATAGATCTTGATATAATATTTCTTATGATCAACTATAAATAGTCGAATGACATTTTTTCATCCAACGAAAGCTACTAATACATTGTTTTAAGCAAATTTAGTAATACATAAGTTTCTGATATGGTTAAGGACATACATAACACGTTACTAAAATAATGAGAATACATTTTGTAGCAATTTGAATAAATAACATAAACCTACATCAATTTAACATAAGAAAATTGAATTTAGTAATCAATCACAATAACCTTCCATTGGATCAATATTTTTAGAAACCCATCAAGTCCATGAACGATAGTTTTAACTAAACTGTTTTAACGGCAACCTTACATTGAAATTACTGAGCAAAAAATGTAACAACAATCTTTGGAGGCATTACTTGAAAAAGTGCAGAAAAAAGCATCATTTAATATTCCAATTTAATTGTAAGTTGGTGGACTTTCTGAAGAAAAAACCAATTGTTTGTATTTCAAGAACAAGAATACTAACTCATATTTGATAACTAAATTATTGTTCATTCATCTCAAAACAATCGTTTATAATATTGGACTTATGGGTCTCCCTGAAACATTTTACTTAGTTGATTCTCATGCAAACAGCAGGATTTCTTCACACAAAAAATCAATGCCTGTTTACATATAAAGATGAATTAATTCATATTCAAAACTCAATTTTGATAAAATGGCCACAAAGAATTTTTGCAAAGTGCAGTTAACAACAATCTTCCATCGGATTTGGGAAATACATGTAATTAAATATCGGACAGTTAAACAAAAGTATTAGATTCCATTGAAAAGATAGCTTCCAAAGATAACATTTATTTTTACAAAATTGTATCGGAGCTCAAAATCATCAAGATTTTAGTAACATTTTATGACTTCCAGGGCAGAAACATACATAATACATGATTTGTTTCAAACAAAATATAACTAGTTTTTTCAAGCGAAAATTTTTCACTTAAGCAGACAGCAGTTAAAGTGGCCTAAAAGAAAATTGTCAGTTTCCAATAGTATTATTTTGGTCATTTTTACAGAAATGTAATGACCTTGAGGGGACTCGTAACTTATTTTAATTTCGAAAATATTCAGTGTCAAATATTCACATGAAACCTTGTATTATATCCTTAAATATTATCAAAACTCCTTACATATGAAAGGTTAAATCTGCAAATAATTCTTTAGGGCTTCAAAGGGCCTTGTACAGCTGTGGAAATAAAAAAGTACCCACTTGAGGTTATTTCATCCGTTAGTCACCCTATGGAATCGGACCTTTTTGAGATTGTGTACAATTAACATTCCGAGTTAATTGCACGATACAAAATTTGCATAAGGGGCCGTCTTCATATAAAAAATATTACGATCTTTGAAATTTTCAATAGCAACACCCAATTTTAATAACTTAGAAATGTTAAGCACTCTTGAAAACCCTTAAATCTAAGTTTTTGTTACATTTGGATGAATATTTGACGAGTTATTCAATCGAATCACTTGTGGACCCTTTGGGGACCATCTCTAAAATGACAAGCAAGCATGCATGCAAAGGCGTCTTTATTTATCAATTACACACGTAATCTTATACACAGTCCCCTGAAGGGTAATTAAAAAGTATTTTGTGATTTACTCAGCAAATTATGAATAAAAAATTTTAAAAATTGGGATTTCGCTTAAACTTCTTGTCTTATATTTATTTCTTTAAAAATATTAAGGGGTTTCTATTCATATTTTTTTTAAAAAATTAATATAATAATTATTTAAAAATATAAAAATTGTTTTAAATACCCCAATAGTGAATGCATTTTGTTTGGGTTATTATAATTTCTTTTCAGTAAAAAATTCGTTTCATTATCTTAATTATTTATGGATCGGGATAGTTTTTTATGTGCAACTCATTTAACATTATGGGACCTAAACTTTGCACGTCTCTAGCACCTCTAATAATGCTTAAAAACTAACAAAATTTGGCATTTCGTATTAACATGGGTCAGAGATTTGAAATATGGATTCAAAAAGGGGTGTTGCTATTATTGGAAATTTTAAAGTTAGTAACATTTTTAATATGAAGATGGCCCCTTATGCAAATTAATTTTGTGTCATGCAATTAACTCAGAATGTTAATTGTTCACAATGTCAAAAAGGTCCGATTCTATCGGATGACTAATGGCCAAAATAACCTCAAGTGGGTACTTTTTTATTTCCACAGCTGTACATCTCATTTTAGTAAGACGAGTTCTGACGCTTGGCGTCAATAGGAAGAAGTGTATCTCCCTAAACTGCCCATTATTCACATCCCATCTATATAGTAATGCATCTAAAGGGAATCCCCTCTAAGAGGAGGGCTGCTCACCTGTGTGTAGGAGGAGGAGGGGTGCCGGGGGTAGGGACTAGAGGAAGGCGGCTGCTGCTGCTGCGGGTGGTAGGGTCGCTTCACATCGCCCTGCTGGGGAGAGACAACACTTCAAAACACAATGCACAGCTGTACTTAAATTGGAAAAAAAAATACATCATGTCCCGAATGATTTTTTATAAGTCCGATCGGAAACAAACTTTCAAAATGAATCTCAAATTTTCAATTAATTTTGCAGTATAATAGTATTGATTATTAGAAAGCAAATGATAATTACAGTTACTAACACAACTTTTCACATTTTTAACAAGTTTCATGCTTCAACTACAAAAACTTGAAAACATTTAAGAATTTTTTTTAAATACGCGCAATATTGAGTAGCTCAGATTGGTAACGCACCATAAAATAATAGAAGTAGTATATAATATTTATTACAAAGCCCCCTGCTCGCTACCGCTCACCAACCCCCCAGGGAATATACAATATTACCCCTCTATACAATCTGGCTAGTCTCCGTGGGACTGCTCCAAGGCATCACGTAGCTCTAGCGCTAAGCAACGATCTCTACCAAAGCCACGGGAAGCAACCTGAAGCAGCCCCGGCACAAAACACGCACATCGTCACTTACTTTCAGCTTTTCTGATTAGCTGAAGCCGCGTAAGTCACGTGGCTTTCAAGCGCCCGACAATAGAGAATTTGCACACGTTTTAAATTTTGTTTTACAGGGGCTACGATTGTAGATAAAGGTCCCTGGAATCCAAATATACCCCCCTATAAAAGTATTTTCCTAATATTTCTGTAGTTATTCATGTTTGAAAAACGCCGGAAACGCGTCTCAGCCAAAAACGGGGCGTGTCGGCTGGTGACGTCATAAGCTCCTTTCTTTTTTCACCGTAGCTTGGTCCCCAGCACAAAAGCTTTATGTGTACCCGATCCAGGGTTCCCACTCAAAACCTAAAACCAAATTCCCTGACTTTTCCCTGTTTTCCAGTACATTTTTTAAAAAAAATTCCAGGTTCGAAACAAAGCTGCTGTAGTTCCATACGCAAACACAATAAAAATATAGACCTACTTTTATTACTAACTAGCATTATGGTCCCGCCTTACTGGGAACCCGTTAACTTCGCATTGCTTCCTTTTATAGGCATGCTTACTTGTGAAAATACACTCAAAATCAAAACAAAATTAAATTCGTGTTGGCGCATGCGCACTTAAAAAGCAAACACTAATAGAGGATGAAGCAGCCTTAGGGTGAGCGCATATCTCAACCAATCAAACTAATAGAGGATGGCGTCAAGCCCTCGTTTCAGCCCGGTCCATGTATTTTCAAGCCCTGTTATGGTTCCCCGCAATCCCACGTGGATGACGTTTTTTTTTTAAACTAATTATATTAATTAAAAATCACAATCAAATATGAAAAAACTAAGCCTCGGGTGCACACGTAGGTATTAAAAGGAATCTATATCTATCCAAAAAATTTCGAATTTTTTAGAGCAGTCTAAGTAGGTCCTTTGCGATCCACAGACAGACTCTTTCTTTTATTATTATAGATTTTAATGACATACCTAATTTTTGAAGTAGTAAAAATAACATTAAAAGAAACTCCTTATAGAAAAATATAAATATTAATAAAAATATTTTTTAAAAATTACTTAGTATTAAAAAAACATCGAAAAATAAATGAACGAACAAGTAACAGTAAACATTTTTTAATTCCTCTATCTCCTTTGCAATTTTATCAGTTCAGGATACAATTTCATGTTTAAGTTTAGATTTCTTTTCTGGTGAATCTTAATCATTTTCAGCTATCCGAAAATCGCAAAACTCCGGTTATCCGAAAATCGCAAAACTCCGGTTATCCGAAAATCGCGGAACTACGGGGATCCGAAAGTTGCCGAACAGCGGTGAGCCAAAAGTCGCGAAGCTACGGTGATCCGAAAGTCGCGGAAATACCGGGATCCGAAAGTAGCGGAAATACGGCGATCCAAAAAGTCGCGAAACAACGGTGATCCAAAAAGTCGCGAAACAACGGCGATCCAAAAAGTCGCGAAACAATGGCGATCCAAAAAGACGCGAAACAACGGCGAACCAAAAAGTCGCGAAGCTACCGCGAAATGAAAGTCGCGGAACTACAGGGATCCCAATGTGGCGGAACTACGGGGATCCGAATGTCGCGAAACTACGTGGATCCGAAAGTCGTGGAACTACGGCGATCCGAAAGTCGTGGAACTACGGGGATCCGAAAGTCGTGGAACTACGGTGATCAGAAAGTCGTGGAACTACGGTGATCAGAAAGTCGTGGAACTACGGGGATCCGAAAGTCGCGGAACTACGGGGATCCGAAAGTCGTGCAACTACGGCGATCCGAAAGTCGTGGAACTGCGGCTATCCGAATATCGCGGAACTACGGTGATCCAAAAGTCGCATCAAGCAAAATAAAGTGCCTCTGACGTCATCGAAATTCGTTATCGCTAGCGGCACGTCACGATTTCGTCGAAAATTTGAAAAACGACCAAGTGAAAAGAAATTCCCTGACTTTTCCAAAAATTAGCAAAATTTTTCGATTTTCCCTGACTCCCCCCCCCCCCCATTTCCTTTTCCCTGACAATTCCCGGTTTTCCCGATATTCCAGATGCGTGGGAATCCTGCCGATCGTACAGACAGACGGACAAAAAGTATGAAAGTTGGGTGTCTGAGGTTATACCTTTCTAATAAAAAAAGAATTTTTAAGATCGGATTGATAGAACCGATTTTGGAAGGGGGTACGGACAGACATCGACAGCATGTCAATACCTACTTTTTTTTATTTTTTTTTAATTCTTCGAATTAAAAAAAAAAAGAAAAGTAGGCTAATAAAAAATGCACTGACAGAACATGATTCAAGGAAAAAAAATTAAGGTATTAACACGTTTTAGAGCCCATGTTTATTTAATAGATAGCAAAAGCTTAGAATATCAAAAAAATATATATATATATAAAAAATATACAAATTTTTGCCATTCAATTCATAATTCATTTTATATTGTGATTGATTTTCCAAAAAATTTTAAACGTTTCTCTCACTTGACATAATAGTGTTGTATAATAAGTTGTCGACTATATTCGTTTACAACATACACCGCCACAAAACTTTTCTTAATTTGTTGATACTTTCATATTTCCGCAAATAATACATTACTTATTATTTCAATATTATTTACACAAATTTGAAATGATAAAAAAACGCCTTATAAAAGAACAAACGAAAAGAAATTTCCAGTGTTCTTTCTCCTAAAGATCTTATGACGTCGTGACACGTGACTTCCGTTTTATCACGAAACCGAAACTGCGCTCTTTTTAACGTCAAATAAACTTCTGAAAATTTTAAAAACGTTCTTTTTGTGGGTTTTACGACATCCTTTATTGATTTAGACCAAGGAAAAAAATGTGCAAATTCTCCATTACAATTTTATATTGTATATATAGAGATATCAAATGAGAGTCTGCGTAGACGCAGAGGAGCACCAAAGTGGTTTTGACTTTAAAATGTAATACTTTACTGGTATTGTCAAAGGCATTTTAATAATTGAAGTACTTCGAATGCGATTTTTTTTCCTGAGATGCCTTTTTAGTTTTGATGCGTTAAATATTGTGTACAGTAGCATTCATAGTTTGGGCTATGGAAGTGGTTGAAGGACAGACATACCCTGCCTTTATATAATCCTTTACACTACGTTATAAACCGTAGGGTTCTTTATTAAAAAATTCACAATAAAGATTAACATTCAACAAAACCACGTGTATGCGGGGAGGGGTCAAGATTTCTCGTATTTCGACAGAATGTGACAAGTCCGTTAAAATCCAGCGTCACACGAATTCACTCCTGCCGATGACTTTTCGTAACTAAAATTTAGGTTGCTTTCAAAACAGGATTGGGGTTTTCCCGTCCAATATTTCAAATCGAGAAAAATTGGTAAATACCGGGAAATACCAGAATAAAGCGTGCTAATTTTGACCTTACCCGCATTCGAAACTACCAAAAAGCATATTAACAATAGTTTAAGACCTATCTTTAGCTTTAAAGTTTCCCTCACAATTAACAATTTAAATAATTACTTCCTTACAATTTAAGTAATTATAATTAATGCAGAACTATACGCGGTCAATACCATGCCAACTCTGTTCGTTAAAAAACGGAGCTATGCATGTTCTTACGAGTTATCCTCAACCAATTCCATCCATGCAAATAGAAAAATGTCATAAATAAAGCCAACTTGGTTTGCAAGTTGTTTTTTGCCCAACTACTAAAACATGGACCCCCTAACCTAAAAAAAATTTGGAAAACCAAAAGGAAAATGGACAAATATTTTAATTTAAACTTTAAAATAGCAAGCCATCAAGCTTTAACAAACAGAAAGTCTACCGAGGGACGTAGATAGTGTCTCGGACTCTCCGTAAGTGGCGATTCATTTGAAGTTTGGTGTTCTAATGACAGCACTAAATAGAACTACGTCACGATCTATTGGAAGCCGCTTTTTGATTGCAACACGTTTTCGGCTACGTTTATTGATTTCAAAAGTAATACTACCACTAAATAAGTTTTGTACGGAACTTTAGACCCCAAAATTCAGATTCCTGATAGTTGAGGAAAATCTAATTGAGTATAAATAGATTGTTATTGTTACGTCGTTACACTACAAAATAATCATGTAAGATCATTTATTCTCTATATATGCGAAGTTATGGGTACTCGATATGGGTCTTTTCTACATCTAATATAACTCCTTCAAAGAAATTCTTCTGAATTAAATGGCATTGACCGGGGTGCAAGTGAGATTGGGTGCGTGTCGGGGAGATCGGCTCCCCTGCAGTTTATACTTTTTTTGCAATGGATAGTACTTTTAATTTTATAGAGACAATTGTTCGATGAACTATTGTGTAAATCATCAGGCATGATTTTCATGACTACGAGTGCTAGGTTAATTCATCTTCTGCGCCACATACGCTGACCAACGACAAAATAATTGAAATAAAGACGCTTTCATTGCTAGAATAAGCTGCCCCAAGAAGCCCACCTTTATTCTAATGTTTACATCAAGGTGGAAAATTTGCCACTTTAGAGAAGCCGCTCCCCGTTCGTTTGCGCAGTCCAGAATCGGATCGGTTAGTTTTTATAGTCCATATTACGGGTAATTAAAAGTAAAAAGATACCTTTTTAAATTCAACAACCTAATCTGCGATATAAGGTGATAAAAGCATTACGATGGGGTCCAAAAAAAAGTGGAGACTTTTGTGTTCTGCACATTTTGGAGGGTGCTAAAAGAGTGAACGTCTCTCTGAAACCGCTCTCGAAGTAAAGGTCCCCTGTGCGTGTCGGACATCATAATAAAGTTTTTGAGAAAGCGCAAATAGTAACTGCCACAAGTTTACCTTTTAAGAAAAACCTTTCAATGGCCATTCAAGCATCGATTTATTCATTGAAAGTCGTGGCAGTGTTACACCCCCTAGTTTTATGCTTGATTAAATCTTGCATTCATTCCCATGGAAGTCCCCCGAAAAATGGCACCAAAGGGGGGCAAGGCGACAGTCCCGAGGTCAGTCCTCCGAACGAGGCCAAGAGAGAGAGAAGACCCGCTCTTCCAGTTTGACTTGCACAAGCACGGTATCATGAAAAGGGTTCGAGACGGGTTCAATCAGTTCCACTCCCTGTAGGACATTTTGAGTGGGATATCACAAAATCGTAGGTAAAAATCAAATGTGCCAAACAAAAATTGAACGACGTAAAATAAAAATGGGTGACCATATAGTCCTCAACATCACTGGGAATAAATAAATCGGTGAGGGCAGAAGACACTTTCAGGAGAGAGAAAACATGGTACAACTCCTTACAAATTTTTTAAATACGTATTCAATTTTTCTCCCGTTAATTACATACAGTTATTGTGGTTTTCATTCAAAAATTATCCATGTTGCTGTCGAATTTCTAACCTTCTGCAAAATCCGGCGCATGAATTCCGAAAAATGGTTCAAAATCCGATATTGCCGGGTAAAACCAGAAGAGTCGTCCGACCAGAGATTTTATAATCAGAAAAACTCCAACAATCCGAAAAACGGAAAGTTGCGGATACGTCATAATTTAGAGCCCTACATGTTAAATGGCAAACAAATTATAAGCCACATTTCTCCGTTTGTATACTGTCCATTTCTCCGTTTGTAAATTGTAAAGGTTTTTTTTGTATGGACAAATGTAGCTGACTCGCAGGTCTCTATAATCGCGCTTTTTTTTTTAATTGGTTCGAATATCTATATATTTTTTAATTTTTAATAAATAAATTCAGACAAACCATTCGAACCAATTTCAAAAAGTGTCATTACAGATACCTGTAAATCGGTTACATTTATCACATGTATAAACTCAGGGTTGCCACACTTTTAGGTAAAAAAAATTCAAGGACTATTTAAGGACTTTTCAAGGATATGGTTCCATTTTCAAGGACTGTATATTCGAATATGCAGCAACTAAATGTCATGATAGCTTTTAAAATTCATTTATTAAACAAATAAAATCTCTCTAACTTTCAAATGAACTTAAATATGTTATAAAATAACCTTTTGGTTATTAAAAATACCATCAAAATTGCATACTTTGACTTCTTGAATTATTCTTAAACAATGAATAAAAAAAGTGAAATAGGAACTGATTCACATTGAAAATGTCAAAGTCAAAAAATTAAGGACTTTTCAAGGTTGATAATGTTTTTCCAGCACTTTTAAGCACTTGAAAATCAAAGATTTTTTTCAAGCACTTTTCAAGGACCGTGGCAACCCTGAAACTGTTTTCAAAAAATTTAATTTAATATTCAGCCGGAGAAATGAGTCTTGTAGAAAATACCCCCCCCCCCCCCCATTGGATTAACACGGAGGCCCTTTAGTTTGGAGACCCGCGGTCAGTGGGGGGCTCAATCAACACGTAAAAGCTTGGGTTTCTTTAATTGAGGAATTACAGCAAACTTAAAGCCTAAAAACTGAAGTTTTAGCCTAAAAACTGAAGTGTTTTGAAAAAAAAAAATCAAAGGAAATAAGTGGAAAACTGAGAATTAAAAAAAAAATACAGCACACGGCCAAAGAAATACATATCCCGAATAAGAGTTACTTCACAAGAACTGGAACCAGTTTAAAATACAATACAAAATTTTTGTCACATGTTTATGTCATAAAGAGGTACTACCTGTATTAATTTCAAATATTTTAACTTGGTCCTTTTTGAGATATTCGACCTTAAAAAGTGGGAAAATGCAGTTTTTGAACATTATTGAAGCACTATCTCTTGAACCAGTTCGAAATACAATAAAAAAAATTTGTCACATGTTTATATCATAAAGATTTACTATCTGTGTCAATTCAATTTTTAAAAAATTTCACAGTCCTTTTTGAGATATTTTACGTTAAAATTGGCGAAAATACGATTTTCAGCAGTTTTGAAAAATTATTTAAAAAAATAAAGAAAAATTCCTCAATCTTTAAACTTCTACAATAAGTAGTTGTAAAACTGTGGTCTATACAGGGAAAAAAATATTTAAGGAGAGTCTCTTTTCCTTTTACCAAATTTTCAGCACTAAAGCTCCCGTTTTAAGCGAATTTTCATTTTTTCAGATGTGATTTTTTTATCTCCCGCTTCCTCAATAATTTGGTAATATTATGCCCTAGCAAACTATTTAATGCATCATTCTGGTCATTTCCTTTTTTATTTCGTCTTGATATCTATAAAATCAACAGAGTTATATGCATTTAAGTGAAAGTAGTTTTCAGCCGAAAATTGGGGCCGCCAAAAAAAATTATGAGCTCCAAAAATTTTTCGAAAAAACAAAGACATAAAACCCTTATATGCAACTCTAGTGCGATGGCTTTTATTAACCATCATTATTCAGCAATAGCTTAAAAAACATTTTTCCCATTTGGCGAGTTTAAATTAGTAATTTAGCGAGATTGGCAACGTATTTGGCGAAAAAATAAAAACATAAAACCCATTAATCAAATATTTTAATTATTTTGAATTTGAAAGATACTTGTTTGATTATTAAATTTTTGAATTAAACTGGGCTGTGCTATTTTAGATAAAAACTTAAAAAGCCACAAAAAAAAAATCCATCCGGTTTCTTTTTAAAACTATGCATCAATTGCAATCATCTTTTTATCCTGGTGAAAGTCCATTTTATTTTGAGAAATATGAAAACATGGACATTTATAGCCTACTTTCTTGTTACTTAAATACTTAATAAAATTCCTATCTTGAAAAAACTAGGTTCGTAACAATAAGTGACATCAAAAACCGTTTTTCCACATTAAATTTATATAAATTAAAATAAATTTCACTAAACGCAGCATCCCGCTATAATTTCAGCTTCTTAAAGCGACAAATCAATTATTTTCATTAATTTTCTATCTCCAATAAATAAATATTACTTATCGTCCGCATGATTTATTTGCAGTTATAAATAAATATTTAATTATTCGTAGAAAAAAAACCAAAAAAAAAACTACTCCTCAATGCACTTAAAATAGGAAATGTAAATTAACAAGTAGGTTTGTAACAAAATCTGTCACTTAACCCGCTTCCACACAGCAGTTGTGTTTAACAGGTAAAAATTCGCCAAACACAGCATTAATTCTATATTAAACATTCACTTGCTAAATTCGGCTAGTTTCATTTATTTTGTTTCGAAAATTAAATAATTATTACTTAAATCGTTTGCAAAAATTTATATTTCGAGAATAAATATGTAATATTCCTCGCTTTTAAATAGAATGAAAGCAATTTATTTCAACATACAAAGATCTCGTAGTGAAAAAAATTTGACGTCATCTTAAATTGATCGATGTCTCAAAAATAAATTTATTTTAATTTATTGTCTAAAAGAATTAAAGTTTCTAGAGCGATTGTTGCGATGGCAATGGTGATTTAATTCTAATAAAAATGGCTTCCTATGCTTTTTAAATGAGCATTAAATTTTGAAGTTTTTAATTAATTGAAGTGCTTAGAATTCGAATTCTTTTCTGAAATTCTCCATGTATTCTCATTTCGATACGCTGAATTTTTTTAAGTATGTCACTTGTCCGTAGCATTTGTAGTTAAATTCAGCGTTTTAAATGACTCAAAATTGAGTTTCAATGCAAATTCAGTGGGAAAATCGTCGACAATTAGCAGATTTATGTCCGTCCGATCGTACAGACAGACGGGCAAAAAGTATGAAAGTTGGGTGTCTGAGGTTATACTTTTCCAATAAAAAAAAGAATTTTTAAGATCGGATTGGTAGAACTGATTTTGGAAGGGGGGTACGGACGGACAGACATCGACCGCCATGTCAATACCTACTTTTTCATTTTTTTTTTAATTCTTCGAATTAAAAAAAAAAGAAAAGTAGGCTAAAAATGAAAGTAGGTATTGACATGCTGTCCATGTCCGTCCGTACCAACCTTCAAAAATCGGTTCTATTAATCCGATCTAAAAAATTCGTTTCTTGTTAGAAAGGTATGACCTCAGAAGAGACCCAATTTTCATACTTTTTATCCGTCGGTCTGCACGACCGACGGACATAAATCGACTGTTTGTCGACGAATTTCCCAGTGAAATTCAATTTCGAGTCATTTAAATCGCTGTTACCAACTCAACAATGGCATGACAAACTTTATTAAAAATATTATTTGAAGCAAAATTTATTTTGGTTATAAATCAGTTTAGAATGACGTCGGGAATGTGATTATTTGATTGCTTATCATTTGTTTACTAAATGGCAAGGCATATTTTTTGCGTATAATCCTGATTAGTTTTAATTTACATTTACTATTTTAAGTGCATTTTGGAGTATTTTCATGGTTTTTGTTCTACGAATAATTAAATATTTATTTATAACTGCAAATAAATCATGCAGACGATAAGTAATATTTATTTTATATCCGATAGAAAATTAATGAAAACAATTGATTATTTTTCATCTTGGAATTATTTTTAAACGGGTTTTTTTTAATGCAGTTTGGTGTCGTTACATTATTTCGTTATTAATAAATGTTTAATTATTCTTCGAACTGCAAATAATTCGAGCAGACAATAAATAATATTAAGTTAATTTGTTAAAGAATATTAAGGAAAATGGTTGATTTTGGCTTTTAGAAGTTTAAATTACAGCTGGATGCTGTGTTTAGCGATTTTTTTCGAATGTGTATAAATCTAGTGTAGAAACTATTGATGATATTTAATGTTATGAACCTAGTTGTTTTTTAATAGAATTTCAGCAAGTATTTAAGTAACAGAAAAGTAGGCTATTTTAGTTCTTTAAGCACTTGTTTATTCTGTGTTTGTTTGTTTTTTTAGTTGGTTTTTTTTTAATAAAACCCGCCTAGTTTTTTTTGGGGTTATTGGGCGGGTCACAAACCCTGTTTAGGAGTTTTGGTGAGCTTCAAAATGAGTAAATGGTGTGTTGAAGCAAGTAAGAAAGCAAATCGAATGTTGGTATATATTAAAAAAAGTATCACTTCTAAATCCATGGAAATTACTTTGACATTGTTTAGGGGATTGGTAAGGCCACATCTGGAATATGCTGCTGTTCAGTTTTGGTCACAATTCTTCAGAAAAGATATCAAGGTGCTTGAAAACGTTCAGCGTATGGCTCCAAAAAAAAAAGTATATCTGGTTATGATAACAGATTAAGATCTTTAAACATGAATTCCCTGGAAATCACAGAGAGATGGAATGCTTTACCTTAAATAGCCGGATCAGAGGACATGATCAAAAATTGAATAAATCATGCTTTAGAAGAGAGGCAAGAAAACATTTTTGCACTAGAGTTGTCAATGCGTGGAATGCTGTGTGTATGAGCAAAAGTTGGTGGGTTGGAAAGCAGATCTTTACAAATTAATACAGGGAAAGGAGGAACTCCTCTTTAAAATTCTGGTCTTGGATACGAGTGTCCTTACTTTTGCTAGCCATAAGGAGGTCCTCCAAGCATGTGTTTAGGAGTTCTTCCAAACCAGTTTGCATGAGTTTTTGGGAAGAAAGCTTTCTAGCTTTTAACAGGGTTCATACTCGATTTATGATTGTAAAATTTGGGAGTTTCTAAGGAGGTTTTCAGGGGCGCAGCAATTAAATTCAGAATGTAATGAGGAATAAAACTGAATACGTTTTTCGGTTATCGCATAAGTCTAGTGACTTCACAGCACTTCAAATGATGAAACAGAAAAAGAAAAGAGTTGTGTGATGCATTCTGAGATGACATTAGTATTACAATGTCTGATTTATATTTTTCTACTGCAGCAGCGCAGTGGATTTATTCGGAATAAAGTCGGGAGAAAAACAGCAGAGAAAGGAGAAAACGATTTGTTGTTGTCAAAAATTATTTTTTCAGGAGATGGGGAAAAAATCAGGTGATGAGACACAAATGTCAAGAGTTAAAAGGGCTTCTATGAAATTCAGAAGTTTTTCAGGAGGCAGACGAGCCATGTTTTAAGGTCACCCGCAAACCTTTGATACAATTGTGAAAAAGTGAAGTTTTGTATGGATGTGTGTCTCTCAGAAACTCACAAACTAGACATTTGTTTGACTCGTAACTTGGCACAAATGCATAGTTCATACTTAAGTTACAAAATAAAAACTTTCAGAGCTCAAAATGTTCTATTTTCAGAGAAAATTCGAATTTTCTGGAAAAACTACACCACTTTGGCTCAAATCTGATATTTTTTTTTACTTTCCTGATGCCATCTGCTAAAAAAATTAAAACAAACTTTCAACGAAAATAAATAAAATAGAAATTTTTTATTTTTGTGTGGCCCTTACATTCAAAAACTAAATTCATTATTTGAAAATAATTGATATGTTTCAAGTGACGTATTTCCGTGCAGTCTTCATTCCAGGATTTATTGTGGGTTTAGTTGATGATTTCTTTATTGATGGTTCTGTTGATTGCAAATATGCATATTTAAGCAATAAATGTATAGTTAAGCTATAATTGGAATGTGATATTCAATAAAGGCCATCACACTGCAGCTGCATATAAGGGTTTAATGTCTTTATTTTTTCGCCAAATATGTTGCCAATCTCACTAAATTATTAATTAAAACTCGCCAAATGGGCACATATTTGATAAGCTATTACTGAACTATGATGGTTAATAAGGGCCATATGTTGCACTAGAGCTGCATGTCAGGGTTTTATTCTTTATTTTTTTGCTAAATATGTTGCCAGTCTCGCCAAATTACTTATTAAAACTCGCCAAATGGGCAAACTGGTTTTTTTTAAATAATTTATAGCCTGGTTGGTTGTGCTAAGGTCATTGTGTTAGAGTTGTTTATGATGGGTGTGTTTGTAGCTATATCTATTTTCTAGCCAAATTATTTCCAAAAATGTGCCAAAAGAGTTAAAAGGTTTTATGTATTTATGAGGGAATTGTGATGGCATTTATGAGTGCATTTAACAGCGTATTTTTGATTTTAGAATATTAGGGCAATGAATCAGGATTTTATAATTGATAACGAGCGGAAAGAATAACTTAAGTTTATGATCTTATACCAGGTTATATGGCGCACATACTAGGATCTATTTATTAATTTTTTAATCCGTGCGAAGTACAGGTATAAATTTGCTAGTATATATTATATAAACTTGAGTCGCTACTTAATACCAAGTTTCTACCTTTGTAGGTATTTGTTTTGTCTCTTACAAAGTAAACAGTAGAGTCCCACTTCTCCAAAAGGTATGGGACACTTTCGGTTAATCGAGTTTAAATAAGAATCTTCGGAACCATCCACTCCACGCCTAGGAAAACGCTGGAGAAGAGAAAATTTGAAGAGTGTTCACCTTGTTGCTGTTCTCATTGGTGGAAAACCCGATTAATGTTATTTCAGAGAGTGGAATTTTTTTAGCATTAGTATCCAGCGGTGACACAGTGCCTGATGGCGCACTCAGAAGAGTGCTGGAGACTGGACAGATTTCCCTCGGTTCGAAACCCAGATCTTCTATAACTCCACCAAATTGTCACGTAGTCTTAGGAAGTACACGAGATATGTTAACAGACGAAGCTTTATTAAATTCAGTAGAAGAACAACCGCACTGTATATAAGCAACTCGCTTATATACAGTGTGAGGAATTATGGGAACGAAAGATATTTGCATATAAAGTAAGGATTATTACATGAAATAATAATTTACATAATTCAAGACAAATTATCAAATAATAAATAATGTATAATATGCGATAAATTAAAGTTATAGAAAATCTGGGTTTCGAACCGAGGGAAATCTGTCCAGTCTCCAGCACTCTTCCGAGTGCGCCATCAGGCACTGTGTCAATATCCATAATAAAAAAACGTGTTTTTGGTTAAAACATTTTTTTTACTAAGGCGGTAAAAACCTTATATGGTAAACACTGTGCCAACCCTGTTTATTGACGCTGCCTGGGATACATGAGGGCTATTGGCGACGGCTTTTGAAATTTAGAACTGGATTCGAACCAAAATAGCGTAGCGAAAACGTAGCAAAAACATACTTCATTTGGTATTCAGCTCAACTTTGATGTTTACATCAATCTTGTTGCCAAATCTTGCAACCTAATTTAAGTTAGTTGGTTGGGTTGAAAATACAATGCACAAGAATAGTATTTACAAACAATCAATGGTAAAGTGTGAAATGGGTCCATTTTGAAAATTCTGGTTTTTGTGCGAGTGAGTATTCGTTTGAAAGGTGCGTAAAGTTTGGTTTGGTTTTTATAATTGGCCGCAGGCCGATAATAATTTAATGACTAATTAACAACTTTCAGGGGTCCATCCAGGTTTTTTTTTACATAGTCCCTTTTACTGTGAAGTATTTAAGTGAAAACTTTGTATTTTTGTGAAACTCTTAAATGCATTGCTAGTTATTTTTTTTTTGAACAATTGGTTAGGAAAAACAATTTAAGCACTTCTTCAGAAAAATTCAAGGACTAGAAATTTAATAGCAATATAAAATCTAAATGTATAAAGAGTGTATAAGCCCACACTCAAATCCAAAAACACGGTATAGGCCGAAATAGAAAAAAAAAATTAAAACACGCACAAAAAGCATTTTAATATTCAAGCTGTTTTTGGGATCACGACTCACGCACGGACACCATAAGTCCGACACTTGATCAGTAAAAATATTCTGGTTGGCAAACTATCCTGGAACTGGAACTAAAAAAAAGTAACAAGTTACTCTTTTGATCACTCAAAACCAGAGAACTGTCAATAATTTCTGTTGCAATGTGGCGTCATCAGAAGATTTCATGAAAATTACTAAACAGAACAATAAGCAAACCAGGAAGCATTAATACTCTCCTGGCCGAGATTTGAAGATATCTTAGCGTTATCTAATCTTAATTCATCTCCCCTTATTTTGATTAACATTTTAATTGTTAGCATTAGAATCTGTAGTTAGAACTTATTGCTTTTTCACCAAATTAGGGTGCGAAGAAAAATTAAACAAGCGTTAAAATAATGCATCGCAGTTATAGCAAAACGCATCGGTTGACTATTTGTATCGCCGTTTCAGTGAATTTGCATTGCCAATTGCAATGCGATAGAGCTTAAATCAATCCCTGATACCAATATTAATAAAAGGATTACCCTTCCAATCAGGACAAGAAATTGACAACCGATTTTAACGGTGATTAAGTTTAACTTTTGTTAATAACATAAACAAAATTAGGATCTCAGTTTAACAAGATGACCATCTAGCCAATTTTAAAGTACACTTTTATAAAATAGAAAAGTTTGAAAATTTAAACCCCATTGTCTCATCTATTTTGTGAACTGAAGGGCCCTTGTAATTTTGTGAAGGGACCGTTTTTAGCAAACATAATTTTGTGAAGGGGCCCCTAAAGGTCCCCAAATTTGCTCTGGATGAACCCCTGACTTTTGATTAAAAGAAATTAAATAAATTAGAATCCAAACGTAGTTTCACATGTTACCACAATTGACACCAGCGAGATTTCTAAGGGTAACACGGCTCGAGTGGCCACAATCGACGTCCCGGAGGTATGCCAAGTAGCCACAATCAACGGCCGGCAGGATTGCCAAGTAGCCAAAATCGACAGGCCCGGAGGGGATACTGACGTTTCTTCTTTAAAAAGATATCACAGCTCGAGGGGCCACAATCAACCACCTGGAGGGAATACCAGCTTTTTTTTTAGGTGTGTCATGGGAAAACGCAGGCAGGAAAATTGAGTGATGTATATGGCGTACAACATTTTGTGTTTCGACCATTAAAACATTACTGGGCTGGAGGGAGACATGTTAAAAACAAAAAACCATATGAAACTATTCCATCACGTTCTCCGTGAGCAGTAGCAGCGAAGTAATTCAAGAAATATAATCGAGAGGATATGTCACGAAAAATAAAGCCATAATTCAATGCCAGAAATAAGCACGGATCTGGAGAAGCAATAAACAAGCTAGGAAACCAAAACAAACAACAAGCTACACAATTATTATTCTAAATTAACTAATTTTAATAAGTTTTCAACGTTTTGAACCAAATACTGATGTAAAAAATTAAAATAGATTTATTTTAAAGTGAATTTACTGATGCCGTACTGAAATTATCATAAATATTTCGCAAATTCTACTGACTATAGCAAACCCGTGTTTTCACAAGAGCCAAAAATCATTATGGCCTCGATACGCTAGGTGTTCCTTATGGATTTCCTTCTACATTTCCTCACATAAACCATTTTTGATAGAGTTTGCTTCAACCGATTTCAAATGTATTTAACGTTAACAATTATAGTTATTAGCCAAAATACACACTCTTACTACAATTGGTTATTTAATGCAGTTTGTACTCTACCAGGACAAAGGAACGCTGATAGATAAAAATCTTGACTAATGGGTCTTATTTTTGAACTTGGAAACGATGTTAACATCAGTTTTTTATTGGCTTCGACTCCTGCACAGATTGCTCGCTTATCAAAAAAAAGATTCAATGTTGAAGGAGTTGATTATTGTCCAATTATGTATTATAATATCCAATCTAAAGCCCTGAGTAATAAATATATATAGAGAGGGCTTTTGATTATAAGTTTGACAAAATATAAATAATCAGTTTATTATTTGGGTCAAATAACAATAACATTGTATGTAGCTCATATCTGCCAAGAAACGAGAAAGTGTTTAAATGTGTCTTGACATACCTATATTTACTAATTATATAACCACACAGTTTGCTTCATTTCAAACATTGTTTTTTTAAGGCTAAATTGCAAACCAACTTGCATGCTGTCTCATGTCGCTACTTATTTCATTTAAGCTCTTTACTATTCACTCATATTTTGAACACCACTTTTCATTAAGCGTGCTTTCTGCAGACAACTTGCAGCATACTTCTGATAACTATTTGAATAACAAAGAGGAAAGGACTCTTTAAAATGGAAACACAAGGGGCCCTAAAGGAAAACTGCAGAACTAAAAAGATTCCCATCCACCTTATAACTTCATTGGACATTTGAGAACAAGTATCAGATGTCGCTTCGGGAGATCCCTTTACAGCCGACAAGGAACAAATGCAATGAAAATGAGGTTGGAATGCTTGTCAATTATGTTTCTTTTCCAAAGAGCTATGTTTTATATAGATAACGGCTGACCCCCAATATCTTTGGGGTATCAGAATCGCCAGACCTTCAAGTGAGTGTTTTCTGGCCTTCCTTTTTCCAATGTCGAAACTGCGGAAGGAGGCATGAATGCATCGAACAATGTGCAGAATTACAAAGGTAAATATGATTCTACAAATAACATCAGAATGCCCGGACATGTCAAATGAATGAGAGGAATCATGTGAAGATGAAGTGCTTAATGGGGAATTGGAGGGGCGGGATTCCCCGGCTGTCAACACATTTGAAGGGATGGAGGAGCATGTCTCAAGCATACACTAACAGTGGTGGCCTACCTATCACAACAAAAGAGGGACGACTACTCACCTGGTTCCTGTACGGGTGCTGCTGCTGCTGCGGGTACCTGGGCCACGACGAATTGTTGGGGTAATCCTTCGGGTACTCGTAGCTGTTGTACCGCTGGTTGGGCGCCTGCAGCAGCTGGTTGAGGGTGGGCGTGGGGCCCGTCTGCGGCCCGAAGCGCGGGTACGGGGCCCGCTGCTGCCCCCGCGGCGAGAACGGCGGCCGCATGCCCCCCGCGTACGGGTACATCTTGCCGTCCTCGTACCGGTAGCCGCCACTCTCGCCCGCCGAGTAGTCCTGCTGCTGCTGCGGCCGGAAGTCCGGGTCGCTGTTGTTGTTGTAGCCGGGCGCTGGGTAGTGGGGCTGGTAGCCGCTCCCTCCTCCATCTTGGAATCCGTCCATCCCTGTGTGCGCCGGCGATCGGCTCTTGGCGAGCACGCCGCTGTTCGACGAGTCGTCCGAGTCCTCGAGGGCGGCGGTGCCGTTCTTGAGGGGCCCCTCGCCGTCGTCTCCCTTTGGATCGGCCATCCGAGGAGCGTGCGTAGCCATCGCTGTGCTGTCGTCACACCGCGTCCATTCGCTTCTCTCCGGATCTAGCCCGTCGACATGGCACACGGTCGCCGCCGGAGAAACGCTTTTCGGTCGGCACAACACACACACTTACACATAAATAGATACACACACACACGAGTAAATTTACAAATCTTCTTCACACCACCATTATTCCTGAGCGTACAGTGCGAAAGCGGGAACATCTGCGAGTCGAGACGATGTATCCATCCGCTGTAAATAACACTGGCGTAAAAAGTAATTTGGAATTCCTATCGGAAAAATTCTACAATAATTGAAATTTTTAGCCTGTTAAGGATAATTATATTTGATATTTGGAAAATATACCATCAATAAAACTGAAAACAGTCGGAACTATTTTTCGAGTTGGTTCCCGCGTATGCGCAGAGATGCGAAATGGATTCTAGGTTTTTATGCTTGCGTTTTTCTCTGTGCTGAGAAATGTTGTTATAATAGGTTCGACTCTGACTCAGCGCTCGTTTAACCACTCTCTTGTGCTTTAGGTTCTTTCAAAAGGGAGGTGAAAAACTGAAGTACTCTTCTGAAGGGTTCTCAAATATTTTTAAGCATTAGTTAGAGGCGCATTAAAGTATATTTTAATTTTTTAAATGACAGCAAATTAAATAAAAAATATACCAATTAAATTAATAACTCATTCAAAAAGGCATTGATAATTTCATAAAGTAAACTGATATTGCATAATGATACATTTGTTGCCACTTATTGTTATTTTTTGTAAAACTCAGCAGAATGTAATTCTAAAGTTTAGACTTCGATTAATAATTCGTCCTCTAAAATACAAAAAAAAAACAGGGAAGCACTGCCATCTATTGAGCACCGTCAAAACCATTAGCGTTTCTACCACAATGCCTGCATATTATTTTTAACTTTGCCAGACACTTTATAAATGCAGCATTATTAAACTTTAATTTACCATATCAAATTTTTATAATAAATATTTTAGAGGGCACTTCCAATGACGAACTTCATTTTGATTATTTTTCGTTTGTCCAATTTAATTTAAGTGGTGGGAATAGAATAATCGAATGTTGAGCGATTATTTTTTCAGTAATCGTATGATCTCGCAATCGATTATTTGTACAGTTGCAGTTAAATATAGTCAAAACTAATAATCCACTTGAATATGTTGGTTTGGTTAAGTTTACATTGTTCTTGCTGGGGCCATTACAAAAGGATTGTTAGGGCCCGTTGTCATTGTTTTAGTATCCTAAAATACATATAAAACAGAGAATATGCTTTTATTTACTACGGTTATGTTAATTTTCATTAGATTGTGTTTTCGTATTGCTGCACATTTTAACCATTCCTTTGAAAATATTTATTCTGAAGATCCCTGGCAGGAGTTTATTCTATTATTAATTCTTTATTTTCAGAATTTTCGCTGGATTTTGTGACGTCATTTGCTGTATCTAGCGTGGAGGGAAGTTTCTTGACTTATGGGCTATTTCTCTCAATAAAAAGTAAGCAAAGAAGAATATTAAGTTAAAAACCACGGACAATTAAAAACTAAATGACTCTTTTGACTGCTCATGCCCGAAACCAATTTACAGCTTTGATATCGCTTGGAAAACAGTTCAAAAATCCAGCTTCAGAAGTACAGCTTTGACCACGCGCGCATGCGTACTAGTGACAGTTACGTCACAAAATCCAGCTACAGCATAGCTACAGCGTGAATGGATTACTGGCTTAACACTGTAAGGGCCTTTTCACACGGAGCACCTAGATCACGGAACTTCCATAGGAATAACATGGAGAACCGCTGTAGAGAACCGTTCATTGAATTTTTTCGTGGAGACACGAAAATCGGTAAACCGGTTTTGCGGAGAGATATAGGTAGCCAATCAGCATCAAGTATAGCGCTGACGTCTTGTTGGCAAAATCGAGTTTGCCAAAGGGAGAAAAATCTACTTTATGCTCGCCAATGTTGATTTTTGTATTTAGTACTCCTTGTTAAATCGGCTTGTGGGGAGCCTTGTGGTTAAGATCTCGATCTCGTTACCGTAAGGTCTCGCGATCGAGTCTCGGTACCACTGAAGACCCACCGAATATGCGGAGTACGTGCTCGTTAAATCTGTTGGGACCGAAAGTCCTGTGAGTGGTCATGAAACGGGGTACAGGTCGCTGGAGACTATTTCCCTCCCCTTCAGGGACTTGTCTAAATTGTGGAAATGGCGCGCGATAGATGACAGCATCTGTCACGTATGTGTGCTTGTGTGTGTTGTGTCTGTCTTACATGAAGGATTATAAGCGGGTCTCTGACCAAGCACACAAGCCTGAAAATATATGTATACCAACCAACCAATTCCTACACGTGATAGCAATTTGTAAAAGTATTGAAAAATTGAAATTTTTTTGCCAAGACTAGTAAATAAGTATCATTCACAACAACCCCTCCAGGAACGTGTGACGTCAGAATCTTTGCAGGTGGACAACCCTGTCCGAGCAGTCCCGTGCACAAGGAACACCGTGTGAAAAGGCCTTAAAGGAGCAGCTGACGCCACGACACCACTTTCACGATGCCGGTGTTTTCTTGTGAACGAGGTTATAGGGCCAGTTCTCATGCATAGAAAACGCCAGCTATTCGCCGGCGTTTGGGGAAAAAAATTCCTCTGTAGGGAAAATTGCGGGTGCGAAAATGTACCCACTCCCAGGGTAGTAACGATTTCACACCTCCCCCATGATGCATTTCGGCTTTGTTTAATCACTCACATCAAAAGCAAAGAATAAGCATTAGCATAGCGAATTTTTAACAAAAGAATTGCCTTTAGTAATTCTTGCGACGACATCACTAACAAAATAACGTTAAAAAAGAAAACACAGTACAGAAACCATCTCGAGTATCAAACCAAAACAAACAAACAATACCCCTACAGGATGAGACGTACACGCCTTTTCCGGAACGCCGGCGTTTTCATGTGAACGGGATTATAAGGCTTCACAAAATAGCCAGCTAAACGCCGGCGATTTCCCAGGCCATGTGAACCCGCCTATAAGCAGGTTTCACAAATAGCCAGCTAAACACCAGCTATTTCCCAGCGCATGTGAGCGCGCCTTTAAGGCACGTTCACATGGCCTGGGAAATCGCCGGCGCCGGCATTTAGCTGGCTATTTTGTGAAGCCTTATAATCCCGTTCACATGTTATTATTACGCCCGTTACTATCCTGGGAGTGGGTACATTTTCACACCCGCAATTTTCCCTACAGTGGAATTTTTCCCCAAACGCCGGCGAATAGCTGGTGTTTTCAATTAGAGCTTTTCAATGCATGAGAACGGGCCCTTAGTTAACGTTCTCATGCAGAGCAAATGCCGGCTTTCAGGGGGGGGGGATCTCTCTGTAGGGAAAATGTACCCACTCCCTGGGTTCCCGGGTAGTAACGATTTTATAACCCCCCCCCCCATTTCGGCTTTGGTGATCACTCGCAACAAAAGCAAATCGATAGATAACTGTCCACGAATTTTAAACAATAGAATTGTTTCTAGTAAAGCCTATTTCACACCTGCACAACTACTTGCAACTCGCAACTTGTGGTAACCTGGTTTTTCGCCACAAAAAATTATTTCTCTCACAATTTGGCAAGTTTCATCTTTTTGAAAGCAAACTTTAATCAAACTATAGGCATCGTTTGCATCAAACAGAAATTTATGTTTCCGAACTTCCTTAATTAGATCAATTTCCATTCTTGCCATCCATTTACTACCCATTTTTAATTGCGCAGATTTTTGCAAGCAAGGAAAGTTGGCGTCGTAAAAAGTAAAACAACCAATTGGCGAAGTCTAGTTCGCCACAATGCAGCCAAAGAAATACTGAGTGGTGATTGGCTAAGGGTACATGCAACTGAGATTTTTTCGTGCTTGCATGAAAAAATCTCACGACTTGAGTGCAACTTTTTAATGCACGATGTCCTATGGGAGTTGCAAGTAGTTGTGACAAGGTGTGAAATGGGCTTTATGGGGGACATTCACGCCATATCCACCCGAGCTTCAATTCCAAATCGCTGTGGGAAAAAAAGTGGTTAGACAGGTTTGAGCAGTAGGAAAACATTAGTACGTGTTTCTATAGTTGCATAGGACAACATTAGCACGTGGTTCGAGAGCAGTAGCATAACAAACCGCGTGACATCACGTAAACGTTCCCCATTCTTGCGATGATATCGGTAACAAAATAATGTTAAAAAAGAACACTCAGTACAGAACCCAAGATCTCGAGTATCAAACCAAAACAAACGATACCCCTGGAAGGATGTGACGTACACACATACATCATTTCCTGAATGCCGGCTCCTACATGTGAACGGGGTTATAAGGCGCGTTTACATGTGCTGGGGAAAAACCGGCGCTTAGCTGGTTATTTTAAGCGCGTTCACATGTGCTGGGAAATAGCCGGCGTTTAGCTGGCTATTTTGCGAAGCCTTATAACCCCGTTCACATGAAAACGCCGGCATCGTGGAAGTGATGTCGCGGCGTCACCTGCTCTTTTCGCCGTTTAAAGGCAACTTTATTTTAAAAAACTTGTGAGATGTTTTCATGAATAAAACTTTTAAAGTATTTTGTAAATTTGTAGTTTTATTTACATTTTAATGAAAATTAACAGAACCGTAGTAAATAAAAACATATCCTCTGCTTTATATGTATTTTAGCATTCTAAAACAATTCTTTCTATTACAACTGACAATTTTATGTACGAAACTGACACCAAATATTTCATTCATCAACAAACCTCCTTGTGCTGGTGGCTTGTAAAGCAGTTTCAACTAAATACTATTAGCAGAGGTAAACAGAAACAAGACAACATTCTTGATGCTAGCTCGAACGTTTTATTTACAAAAGTGAAGGAACTCTTATTTGGCAAGTAAGAAGTAAACAAGTACTACGCCATCTAGCGGCGGAACAAAGAAACAAAAACAGTTAACACAACAGTTACGTTACAATTATTTCTTTAACACTTTCCCTTGTTAGCCTGGTTTTGTTTTAGAAAAGTCACATAGTCCCATTAGATCACAAAATGTCATTAGTCTTGACTTCATCAGAGGTTTGGTTAGAATGTCAGAAATCTGGCTTTCAGTTGATATATGCTCAACATTCAACTTCCCTTCCAACACCTTTTCACGAATAAAGAAATGCTTTATTTCAATATGCTTAGTTCTTCGATGGTATTCAGGATTGTGCGAGAGCTTAACAGCTGCTCTGTTATCCACTTGAAGTATAGGTACTTCCTTTAGGTTCACTATGCCTTGAAGCAGTCTATGTAGCCAAATTACTTCTTTGGCTGCTTCTGATGCTGCAATAACTTCAGCCTCGGTTGTTGAAGTAGCAACAATGGCTTGTCTTTGGCTGCGCCAAGATATCGCTCCACCAGCATATATCACAACATACCCAGATGTTGATCGACCTGTTTCAGTACATCCACCGAAATCCGAATCACTATAACACTGAAGTGTTCCTCTTGTATCTGTTGCACGATAAGTAATTCCGTAATTAACTGTACCGGCTATATAGCGAAAGACTCTTTTCACTCGCACTATATCCTCTGCAGATGGATTTTCGAGAGATCTTGAAAGAAATCCCACACTATAAGCAATATCTGGTCTTGTTCCAACCATGAGGTACATAAGAGCACCAACGGCCTGTCTATATGGAAAGCTAGGACTTGTGGTGTCTTCAGACTTTTGATGTGTTCCGGAATCTTTTATCATTGGTGTTGCTACAGGCTTACATTCATCAAATCCGAATCGCTGGAGGATTTTCCTAGCATATCCCTTTTGACTAACTGATATGGAGTTGTCACTGCTTCGCTCAATTTCAAGACCCAGAAAGCAGGATACTTCTCCAACAGAGATCTTGAACCTTGCCTGCAGCTCCTTGATGAACATCTCAGAATCGTGTTGGTCATTTGCAGCAATTAGTCCATCATCTACATAGAGTGCTATTAACAGCTTCTTACCGTTTCTCTTACGAATGTAGAGGCATGGATCAGCTTCACTTGCAACGAAACCTAGATCTTTCAGGAACTGTCCAAAACACTTATTCCAGCAGCGTGGTGATTGTTTCAGGCCATACAAACTACGCTTAAGTCTGCATACTCTTCCTGAATTATCCTCAAAACCCTCCGGCTGCTTCATGAATATAGCTTCGTCCAGACTTCCATAAAGAAATGCTGTTGACACGTCAAACTGGGTCAAATGCATTCTTTCTTCTGCTGCGATGCTTAACACTGCACGTATAGTTCCCAATTTAGCAACAGGACTATATGTTTCACTGTAATCAATACCCTGACGTTGACTGAAACCCTTAACAACAAGTCTTGCCTTGTACTTGTCGATGCTGCCATCTGGATGAGTTTTAAGTCTGTAGACCCACTTACATGGTATTGCTCTAGCTCCAACTGGCAAGTCGGTCAGCTCCCACGTATGGTTCTCCTTCAGAGAGTTCATTTCATTATGCATTGCATTTTTCCAGTTAAGGCTATCCTTACCTTCAAGTGCTTCTTGAAACGTCACCGGAGTCTCACTCTCATTTATAAATGATTCTGCCTCCATGATGTAATCTTCATAACGTTTCGGCTTTCGAAGACATGATCGGTCTCTTAGCTGCCTGGATACTGTGGGTTCAGCAACTTCCTCTTCACCGTCAGTCTCAGCATCACTTGGTTCCTCTTCTTGATGCTTAGGATCTTCTTTAATTTCTTCTTGCCTCTCTTCGCACTTTCCCTGGTTGGATTCTTCCTCTACTCTGTCCTGCAAGGATGGCTTGGCGTAGTCGTCACATGTGCCTGGTCTTTCTTGAAAGATCACATCTCGGGATAAAATCACACGATGGTCTTCCTTTATCCAGATTCTGTAACGCTCATCTCCATCGTATCCCACAAGGTAGCCCTTAATAGCCTTCCTATCCATCTTCCTCCTATTTTGAACCGGAATGTGTGCAAAACATGTAGACCCTATTACACGTAGGTGTTTCAATCTGGGTTTCTTGTTTAGCCAAAGCTCATATGGGCTTGCATCTTCTACTGATGACTTTCCTGTTCTGTTGAGAACGTATATGGCGGAACTTACTAATTCTGCCCAGATTCCTGCAGGGAAGTCTGCCTCAGGGTTTGAGTATTTAAAAGTTCTGGCCATTTCGACTATTGTACGAAATTCTCGTTCACTGCTACCATTCTGTTCTGGGGTATAAGGTGCTGTCAACCTTTGAGTGATTCCTTTAGAACGTAGAATTGTACGAACATTCTCGTTGTCAAACTCTCCCCCGTTGTCACTGAGTAGTTCTTGAATTGTATGTCCTACAGTTTCGGAGTGCTTAATCATGTGTTGCAACATGTTCTTTACCTCTGATTTCTCTTTTAACAAATAACCATAACGAAATTTTGTGAAACTATCCTTAAATACTAATAAATAACGTTTCTTTTGGAAAGATAAATCAAATGGTCCACAAACGTCAGCAGAAATGAGTTCACCTGGCCTAGAAGCCTTCTTTCTTGTACCAAATGGTAAACGATGTGTCTTGCCGTAAATGCACGGCTCACAAATTTCTTTATCCATATTTACACAGATGCCTAGTTCTTTTTCTAGAACCCTTTTCACGTGACGCTTGTCTTGGTGACCCAATCTTTCGTGATACAGTTGTAACTGTGAACTGTCCACAATAGCAGTGTGCACTTCCTTAGTTAAAACTGGCTCTAAGTCTGCCTTAAATAAAGTACCATTTACTTTTCTAAATCCTTTTAGCACTACTTGACCATTCACTTTTAATCTGCACTCTGTAGGAGTTGACTCGAATACACTATTTGGGTTTTTGTCCTGTGATGCCAGGACAGAAAACAAATTTCTACTAATTTTGGGAACGAACCATACGTCTTCTAAAAAGACTTCTTGGCATTTTCCTTCAATAGTAGTTCTTGCTAAAATTTTTCCTTTCCCAAGTGCACTCAACTTTTCATTTCCTGCAGCTCTAATGCTACATGGATCACTGAATTCCACAAATTCAACAAAATATGAAGAATTATTTGTGACATGTCTAGTTGCGCCATTATCTATCCAAAAAGCTGAATCGGTCTCTGCTACGTAGGCTTCCTCGCAAACGGACATAAGTGCAATGTTTGCCGACACTGCATTTGCTTGTGTATAACTTAATTTTGTCTTTCCAGGTCTTCCGTCAGTAATCCACTGTCTACAGTCTTTAACCCAGTGGCCCTTACGTTTACAGTAATTACAGGTATCTCCTTTCCTTGATCTAGATTTAAATCTTCCATCTTGTTTTGGTTTTTCTGGTTTTGCTACTACAAGTGCTTCCTGAACAACTTTGCTATTGTCTTCAGTCTTGGTAAAGTTTCTTTCAAACATACTCAGCTGCACTGTTAATTCTTCGAATGATTTCTTGTCATCACCGGACAACAGCATCCAACTTGATTTAAAGGTCTCAAAACTGTTTGGTAAAATATGTAAAACTTTGCATACGAGCATTAAATCAGGTAATTTTCTCTCGTTCATGGACTCAAGGCCATTATTCAACTCGTTCCATAAACTTCTAAGTTTTGCTATATGAGTCGAAACATCTTCTCCTTGCATCCAACTAAAAGCGAAAAATTCTGTACATATCTTAAACAATTGATCTTTTGAGCTTGCCTCAAACTGCTGCTTTAAGGCATCAAATGCCTGGTACGCTGTTTCTTGGTCCATAATTTTATGATAAACAGTGTCTGTGATAGTGCTTGTGATCATTGACTTGGCATAGCTGTTGGCTTTTCGGTAAAAATCGCTTTTTTCTTTATGTTGCCTTTTCTCAGCTTCTGTGGCTTCTGCAGCTAAAGGCTCCGGTTTCTGCAGTATTCCGTCGATAACATCGATAGCGCCCTCGTGATAATCCAGCATATCGCGAATTTTACGTTTCCATATTGGCCAATCTTTTTCGCCAGTCAAGGGCCTAATGTGCCGACTAAAATCCATTTTCAGCAGTAAATTCTTTCAATAAAACGTAGCCAACGTTGTCTGAAAAGCAGTTCACTTGCACTTCTTCCGCACCGAATATCGGCCTGCGACGCGACGACGGCCCTTCTGCTAAAACGTAGCCAACGTTGTCAGAAAAGCAGTTCACTTGCGCTTCGCACCGAATATCGGCCTGCGACGCGACAGTCTTCTCTGCTTCTCAACCGTGCGGCGGCCTCTACGCTTCCTCCCCGCTTACAACAACAAAGCAGTATGGCGAGCACCGGCCACGACGACAGCTGTTTCTGAGATAAACATCGGCCGAAACTTTAAAGAAGTCATTTCGTGTTTACACGTGCGCTAGTTAAGCGGCAAACGCCCATAACCTAAAGCAGTTTCAACTAAATACTATTAGCAGAGGTAAACAGAAACAAGACAACATTCTTGATGCTAGCTCGAACGTTTTATTTACAAAAGTGAAGGAAGGAACTCTTATTTGGCAAGTAAGAAGTAAACAAGTACGCCATCTAGCGGCGGAACAAAGAAACAAAAACAGTTAACACAACAGTTACGTTACAATTATTTCTTTAACAGCTTGTAGCTTAGAGGTGGCTTGAAATCGTTACTACCTACGAGGCGGGCACGTTTTCGCTCTTGCAATTTTCCCTAGAGAGGTTTTTTTTTTATATAGTTTGCGAATCGCGGGTGTTTGCTCTGCATGAGAACGGGCCTATTAGATATCACAAAGTAGCCGGCTAAATGATAGACTGAAATGTAATAAAATATTTTAAATGTCCTTAATGCTAAATTTTCTTAGCCCTGGTGGTTTTTCACAAATACACACCAAACTTGATGGGTACGTGGTTGGGATACGGACTGTGGCAGATCCAGAAGTTCGCCCAGGGGGGGAGGGCACACAACATTTGTGTGTTAAATACTACTCACAAGAGTCGAGAAATCTGTTGGGGGAGCCTGTAACGCCTTGAGAACGCGTATCCAGGTGGCGGATAGGGGAAAGCCTCCGTTGGTTTACCTTTCGGTGGATCGAGGGAAATAAATACCTCTTGTGGACCAGCGCAATCACATCTGTGATATACAAGTGCATAACTAGTTGGAAGCTAAAAACCAAAATTTCCGAACAACTCATTGGGTGATTTACCAGCCATAATAGTCCAACATGGATGAGCTTTTGCCCACACTGAGGTAGATTATCGTGGCCCCATTGAAATTAACACAAGTAAGCGAAGAAATGATCCCATGTACAAAGCTTACGTGCTTATGCTGACGCTTATAGCGACCAAACAATTAAATTTAAAGGCGCATCCAAAATTCTGAATTTAGAATTCGAAGCTGTAAAGCAAATCAACCAACACGCCGCAGAACTTTTGGCTAACGACAAAATTAAGTGGCATTTTATCCCACCATCCGCACCTTATTTTGGTGGTTTGTGGTAAAGCGGCGTCAAGCAAACCAAACATCACATTCGTAGATTACTGCACAACACTCATCTCACGTACGAAGAAATGTCTCAAGTTCTTACCCAGATTGAAAGCGTTCTTAATTTGCGTCCTATCTCTGAAATCTTTTCATTCTAAAACCCTAATGACCTAGTTCCTCTCACACCAGGACATTTCTTAGTAGGAAGGAGACTTTCTCAAAACCCCACCTGAACCTAGCATTCTTCACCTAGAACAGAACCACCTCCACAAGTGGAAAAGAGTCCAGCAAATCGCACAACACTTCTGGAGGTGATGGCATTCTGAATACCTATCCCACTTGCGGCCAAAGTGGAAAAAGGTTCATCCCAACATCAAAATAGGGGATCTCGTCCTTATCAAAGAGGACAATCTACTTCCAGGAAGGTAGCTGCTTGGACGAGTCACCCAGTGCCACCCTGGATCGGATCAAAAGTTTCGAGTAGTCACTTTGAGACCAATAATGGCACCTTGATGAGGCCCATTGCAAAAGTCTGCAGTTTACCTCACTAATCATTTTTTCTCTTTGCAGTTTTCAATCTTAGTTAGCCTTTTATGAAGTCCAGGGGTTTCATGGGCCGGAAGATGTTGTGACCTGGAACCAAGGTTACGAGTCTGTGGTAGCTCTTCCACAGGCACTCGCTGACAACCAACAGTGCAGCCTTTGTTTTCCCTCTTCGCCTCTCCACTCCGAATCAAAGTAAAAAGAAGCAACTTTTCTCCGATATAAAGCTTTTTCCTCCAGTTCGGCAGATCATCATCACACATTTTCATCAATTGGAGTGTGAGCTATCATGCAGCACGCTACGATCTCGCATGGGTGTAGGGAAGCCCGTACAGAAGGCTAAAGGTCTTGTTGCATGATATGGATGAAGGGAGGCTCAAAACCGGGTGACGGCTGAGCCCCCGCTGCCTATGGAGACTAAAGACGTAGAGCCTAGGCTTGTGGCCAACGTACTAGCTCCCAACCAGGTTGATATGGAGACAAACGAGGAGCCTCGGCTGGTGGCCAACGTCACTGTCTCAAACAAGTTCGATGAGTTAGCCAAGTCCAATGGTCTGTCGTGAGATGCCCAATTCCCGGCGGCAGAGACTGCAACCTGCCCGGTTTGCTTGGATGCCCGGTCCCAGGAGGGAAGCATAGATTTCCCGACGGTTAATCATGTCAAACCTTTTGGCCCGGAGGTCACTGACTCTAAGACCCATGATGCCCAATTTCAGGCGGCACCCAGTTCTAGACCCACGCCTATTCTCTTACTCGGAGTGGAATCAGGCAATGGTGCTATTAAACGCATCGCTGAGCCAGTGGCGGACAACCTTGGCAGCAAACCCTTCCACAAGTTCTTGAAGGTGTTTCCACGGTCCGTGGAAGAGGAGGCCAAGATCCTGGCCATCCTTGCCGAGGTAAAGGTTGGTTATTTTCGCCATTCCAGACGAAAGCGGTCACATTTCAAAACGGTTGTCAAAGGCTTGCACCCCGACACCGTTCCATCGAACATCTCCTCCGCGCTCGTCGCGGAAAGATACATTGTTGAAAGGGTCATTCAGCTGACGAAAGCTCGGACGAAGACCCCCCCCCTCCCAAATTTTCCAAGTCCAAGTAGTTTGGAGGGGGAACTACAAAGCTATCTTTGACCAGAGCGTTCTCCTGGGTAAGAAGGTCTCCTTCGAACCCATAGAAAAATTTCCCGTGCCCCCCAGTGTTACAACTGCCAGGGGTATGGCCAGGTGAGCAGTCTCTGCCACATGGGCCCCAGGTTCCGATATTGTGGCCTTGGCCATGATTCACTTGCCCGTCCTGTGATGACGATCAGACCCGCCGATGTGCAAACTGTTGTGGGCCCCACCTCAGTTCCTCGGCGACCTGCCCGGACCGACCAAAGCCCCCCCCCCCAAAAAAAAAGGGAGCATCCCGAGAACGCCGCCAGGCTACAGCAGCAGCCCAAGTCCCGCCCCTAGGAAGAAGAGGATGCTACCTCTCTGCTGGATGCTTTACCTACCATCAAAGATGCCGTTGCAGACGTCTTTGGAGACCTCGCAGTCTTCAGAAGGAAAGTAACAGCCCTAGCTACCACCACATCCAAGGCTGACAAGGTGTCGGCTCTTTCACTCTTTGAGCCTTAGAGCACGGACCCTTCCCTGAGTCCAAAACGATTCCAGATGCAAGTTATCTGCTTTACGGAATGTTTTCGATGAATGAGAAAGGGGGGCTTCGCGTCGATGCTCAGCTCAGATTGTTCACCTAAGCGTCCCGCTCATCAACAAAGTTTTTTGATTCAAACTCCACCAAGTTGGACTATCATTTGCTGTACTTGTTTTCACCAACCTCGCCAATTTGTAGTTGAAATGTATTTTTGTTGTAAAAAGTCGTTAAAAGAAGCAATTTTTATGAAGATTTCGACTTCTATGTGTCTCTCCAAACCAACACCTGCCACACAAGCACCCACTCCAACAAAGTTAAAGCAAAGAAAACATTAATTCAACTCATTTGATTTCGATCGACATTTTAATGAGGTTCCCATTGATGACGAGTGGCAAAAAAAATTACCAAGCGAAAATGAGTTTTCTGCTTAAATTTATGTAAATAAACAAAATATAAGTCAAATGAAGACCATGGTCCTGAGCAGGTTAAGTAAGAAAAATTAAGGAACACAAAAACAAATTTCAAAAACTTAAAGTTTAACGTTTTAATTCGGAAATGAAAGTTGTTCACGAAGCTGTCATTAATGGGTTAATGAACAAGCACATTTGGAATATAGTTTTCCAGCTTTCATTCCTGACTTTCATTCGATCGACAGTCTAATTTGTTCTCGGTTCCCAAGTGTACAATGATTCACCAATCGATGCTTGAGAAAGAATATATTATCAACGTTTGCTGTCGCCAGTCGAGACGATGCCCAGGCATACCAATGAAAACCAAATATCTAGTATTTATTTAACTGGTGTTAGCGCATCCAAAAATAGTTAGACTGAACCACAATTGGAGCCCCTTGAAAATAGAAAGGGCAAGTCCAAGTCTATTCGGTGTCGGTGCTCTGACAGATCCCGTGAACTTTGCTGGCGATGAATAAATGGAAGCGTTTCAAAACATACACAAAAAGAGCGTAATTGTGCACTTTATTGCAAATAAAATATTCAGCCGATTCCATTTTAAGCAGATTTGGAGGGAGCTTTCTTTAGGGTCCGTTTCCAAGTTTGACGCCGCTTGGGGAGTTGCACGGTCGCCTCATCCACTTGCCGCCAGATGGCACTCTGCTCCTCCTCCGGGATGCAGCGCCGATACTCCTTCATCAGGTCGAACCTAAGAAGTAAGGGGCCATGATCAAGATTTGAAAAGCTAGGAATCGAATCCGGCAGGATAGGGTTGGAACAAAGTAATTCATAGATGCTACTCAAGAAGGGGGGCAAATCTTAAAATTCATACTAGATAGAATCAATTGTAAAGGAAGTTTATGAATACAAAAATAACTCAGCGTTTGAAGTCATAAAAATATGTTAATATCTACCATATAGAAATCTCATTTCGAAAATAAGTTTCGTTTATTGCTTTCTAAATGCTAATAAGTACATGTGTCAGGAAGAAAAAATAAAGCATTTGATTTTTTGTGTTGTTCATTCTTGTTGAACGCTGAATTTAAAATTATTGCTGTGCATCTTTCCATCCGGCGGGGAAAAGAAACCGTGTTTTTTTTTATTGTTTATGCTGACAGGTGGTGTTTTTTGTTGATGTTCTCTTTTTTTGTTGTTGTCCTCTATTTTCTCTGGCATTTAATTTATTTTTTCTTCGAAGTGGTTTTGTGTAAAAATTTGTTGTGATCAAAGTGAGAATTTTTGATATTTTACACATGAAAAAAAAAGCCATTTTAAAATGATTTTCATTAATTATTTAAAGACTTATTCTGCAAAAAATATATATGTTTGTTACTTTTGGTTTCACACGATAATTTAATATTGAAATGTATTTTAGTGATACAGTCAAGTACCCTGTTGCCAAATTGTTGAACGCATTTTTAAACATTAAAGCCGCATATTGTAGTAATAAAATACTTTGATAACTACATAAAACTGTTCACTAAATAATGTTTTATTATTTGAATAAATTAGTGAAGGTTGTAAATAGACAAAAACATACATTTGAAGAGGTATCAAAGGCTCGGATTATTGGAAGAATCAAACAAATAGCTTCTCTAGGAAAATCTATTGTATTTATCATTTGTGTTGTAATTATAGTCCATTGCCAGTACTCTTCCACTTAAGTCGAACCCACTGGAACCTTTAACCTGCATTTTTCTCATCGATAAATGGCCCGACGAGCACAGAATCACGAATGACACACACAGGGGCCTCTGGCACCGATATAACAATGTATTTACGAGAAGGTTTTTCTCTTCCCACGCCGCAAGTCAAAATTAAAAAAAAAAAAAGATTATGCGTGCAGACATTTGGGGCAAAAAAGGGGAACCCGGCCTCACCTCTCCCAGGGCGTTGCGTTGCGGCGGGCGGCCCTGGCGCGCTCCGGGGGCACCTCGCCCCCCAGCTCCGCGCCCTGCAGGCCGCGCTGCTCCCACTTGGCGTGCCACGGGGGCGGGTTCAGCTGCACCTGCAACACACACACAAGGCATGGAGCACTCTGGCGAGGAATAACAAAAGCTTTCTTTTAAATATACGTGACAAATCTTACGGGCCTTCATAATACCACTTCTTGAAAATGGTTTGAAAAGGATTCGGATTGCCATCAAGGACTTTCATGTGTCCATTTTATTAAGAATGAATAAATGTTTGTATTATATGTACTTTGCTGTAAATGCTTCAGTAATGCAGCCTTTTCTCTTTTGAACTGCAAGGACATTGGAACCCGTATGGCACTGAGGAAACCAATTCCAAAAAGCACTCTTTAGTTGGTAGTATTTCTAATAGCGAGGATCTTCACCCTTCAAATGTTCACAAACATCAAAATGATCACTACAGTGCCTTCGATCTTGTTCAATAAAAGTACACACAAGTTTAAAATATGATGAAGATAAACAATGGCAGTCAAAACTCGACAACTAAATGCTAACTTCAAACAAAGATGAGGCAAAAGTAATGCTTTGTTCCCCCTTCAAGCTGGAAGGTCATACCACATCTGCGCTAAAAGTTGCAGTATTCATTGTGGTTGCGGTAGGTATTTCTCAAAAACTACCTTTGTTGTATTTAATATGTTATATCTAATTAATTTGATGTTTTTATGACCTTTACTTTTAAGCTTGGTCTATTATGGTTAAGCCCTTTATCAAGGAAAAAAAAAAAGAAATTTAATTATTGAGAACACACACACATATATATAGTGTGGACCACATTTTGAAAGTTTCATGTGTTTCAACTGTTAATTGTGTTCTTGCATAACTTCACTTAAATACAAACATTTAGATATTAAATTGAAGGTCATTTAATGTAGAATTTCACTAAAAAAAATAGAATTAAAGTATCTTTATTACAAATAAAGTTATGCTCATTTTAGTTGAACAAGCAAGCACAATCAATGGATTCTCTAATGCTGAAATTGCAATACAAGTTGGTGGTTTAATGACTTGCAAAACTAAGACAGATCATACTATTAGTTGCATAAATTATTCGTAAAACATATATTGTAATACTGTATTTATTTTTAATTCTACATGAAATTACTTTGATGATGGTGTGTCCATGGATATGGATTATATGGGGACCAAAGGTTTCATAGACGGCTTCAGCGATCTGCACACAGTTGTCCTCATAAAGATTAAATTACTTTTAATTTGATATACAATTGTTTAAATTGATATACAATTAATATATTCTGTAATCACACAAAGTTAGAAAATATGAAAATTTCAAAATGTGTCCATACTTTTGGCCACCCACTGTAATATATATATATATAATTTTTATATATATATATATATCCTAAAAAGTATTTTTGCTACGTAACTATAAAAAAATTATGTTTAATAGTTACTGAGAGGCATGCTTTAAGCTCTAAAAATTCACTTTTTTTGTGTGCTATAAAAAAAGAAAGGCTATATCACATATTTGTAGTTAACAATTTATTTGAACATTGCTTTTAATGCAAAATATCTTCAAAATTAACTACCAAAAGAACCATTTGAAAAGTTTGTGTTTGGGCAGGAATAATAACTCAGTGGTTCCCAACCTTTTCTGTAACATCGCCCCCTTCTTAAAGTTGACTAACACATATTGTACCCCTTTAATTTTTATAATTTTTCCAATTATAATTTGAGTGAAATTGTAACGAATAAAGCAATTTTATAATTTCAAACACTTACTACCATTTATAAAAACAACCAAAGCAGCTTTATCCGGTTACTCTTAAATAAAATCGAAAAAATATAATGTTTATTTTTTTCTATTTTTATTTAGATTTTTTCAAAGAATGAAAGTAAAATAATTAACTAAGATCTATAAACTCAATTCTGGATAATTTAAGAGAGTTGACAATAAAAATTAAAGAAAAAAATTGAAACTTTTTTATAATATCTTTTTCAAGTTCATGCACCAAGTCTTTGAGGCAAATGTCCAAATGATTTAAGAAGTAAGGAGTAGGATAACAGAACTAAAATTTTTTTTAACTAAATATATTGACGGAATGAGATGAGAGGTAGTTCAGCTTTTTACTATTTTTATTATTTTTTTCTATTTTTATTTAGATTTTTTCAAAGAATGAAAGTAAAATAATTAACTAAGATCTATAAACTCAATTCTGGATAATTTAAGAGAGTTGACAATAAAAATTAAAGAAAAAAATTGAAACTTTTTTATAATATCTTTTTCAAGTTCATGCACCAAGTCTTTGAGGCAAATGTCCAAATGATTTAAGAAGTAAGGAGTAGGATAACAGAACTAAAATTTTTTTTAACTAAATATATTGACGGAATGAGATGAGAGGTAGTTCAGCTTTTTACCACGGTTAAGAATCAAAATAAATAAGTTTCACGCAGGCTAACTCATAACCTCTCTACTTGAAATGAGTTTCACCTCACAGTCATACTTCAGATCTACAAACTCTGTCTACAAAGAATTATCAAGGTTATCCACAACCCACAGATTCAAAAGGGAATGGATCAACAATAGAATCAGGAATTTTTAACTTGGTCAAATCCTCAAATCTTGTAAGAATGTCAGTTTGAAATTGTCATGGTGATAAAAAAAATTGGAATGGTTTTACTGTACTATGGTACAGTATATTTTTATTTTCCCCCTTTGAATACTCATCGCCCCCAAACTATTTATTGCCCCCTTGATAGCACAAATAGCCCACTTGGGGGCGATCGCCCCCAGGTTGGGAACCACTGATATAACTCTAGTGTGTCTGCTGTAGTTTTGCCTGTTCGGTTTTCTAGTTTGGTAGAACAACTCAACTCGTGCAATTTTGATTTTTGGTTTGTAAGAATTCTGTGAAACATCAACAATTGTGCTTCTTTTCTTTTTAATCAACTTGCAATATTCTAACTTGTTTTAAACTAAGTATTTTAACCTGTGCAATTTAAACCTGGAAATTAAAGTGAATCTATTTCTACCTCTCGGTGTTCTCAATGAGTCTCCCACCACTACATAATCTCAACAACAAACAGTTTGAAAACAAAAGTTTAAACATATATATACTAATATTATTAACCCTTGTTCAACTTCATTTTTTTAGAAGAAATAAATGACATACCTGAAATCAAAGGTTTAAAACTGATATTTGGATCTTCTATCGGATCAGGTCAATTTCGGAACTAATTAACACGTTCATTGTTTGGGGGGAGGTTTTAAAAATTTCCCCAAATGAGGACACCAGGTTGCAAGAGGTTAAAACATGTTTTTTTTTAAAAAACTTTTATAATCACAGCTGTTAACAATGCTCGTTAGGATGGCTCGACTCACCTTGGTGGTGTTGAGGCGTGGGGGCTGGCCCTCGGCCACGAACTCCGGCTCCATGTCGAAGGGGAAGGTGGAGTGGTGGGGGGGCGCGTCCCGCAGGTAGTACAGCTCCTCGTCCAGCCGCCGCTCCAGCCGCAGCACCTCCACGTGCAGCAGCAGCGGGTTGTACAGCTCGTACAGCACCTCCACACCTGCAACACGCAACGCGTTAAGCGCGCCACCGAGGAGCCCAATCTTTAGCAAAGGTCTTAAAAATGGCACTCCATCGAGAGGTCAAGGAGAAAGTTTTAGAAAGTATTAAAATTACTATGAATAGACTTCTATTATGACACAGTGGCCAAAACTCACCGGTGATTGCACCCGTAACACGAAAGTTGACGGGACAACATCTGCAATCAGTGAACACAATCCTATCGAATGGATTCGATATCAGTCAAAGGTGCAAATGCGATCACTATACGTTTCATAGGAAAATTACGATGAATCGATAAGAAACTGAAAAATTTGGCTTTTTTTTTCGTAGCTATATACAAAATTAGTTAAATTATTTCGCAAACTTCATTTCTGAAAAAGATCATGTTCAAACTGGTAACTGTAATTTTTCACTTACTTTCAGTTGAGTAATTATTTTATATTTCGATCAGAGAGTTTTGGACGATTTCTTTGGTTACCTATTTATTTCTCTTGATCAAGAATCAGTGTAAGAAGATAATATAATATGTAAATGAGATTTGGATTTGTTTGAATTATCGTCGCACTAGAGCTACACGAGGGCTATTGGCGACGGGCGTCAAATTTTTGGAACCACAGTCAGGTGACGAGCCACACCTGAACAGGCACCCAACGCAACCGTTAAGGGCAACATCGTACGCAGCGTTAGGACTTTGAAGGATATTTAACGTGCACTGCCTTACACAGGGTATTATTCGTCGGACACTTTTGGCTGCACGGGCCGTTTTATAGGTCGGCAGCTATTTTGGCGATGCCCGGACCCGAACATGGGACCTTTATGTAAATGAGAAAAAATTATAATCCTATATAAATGTGATATTTGTGGAAAATGTGTTCTCTGTTTAACTTGTTACGATGTTAGTGTCTTTAAATAAATGATTTTTCCCCATGTTAGATTTTGATAGCTTTACTGCTTCCACTGAAATATAGTTTTTCTAATTAACTCGCAACAAGTGTTATGGTCCTGCCTTATCCCAACCCGAAATTAAACTTATAAATCTAAATTATTTTGAACAAGTGTAAAACGTGGTTAGCATGTCTTGAAGCGTAGAGGTGGAAACTTTCCCTAAACTGGGAGAATTCAACTATTATTCCTGGATGGACCTGTGGGAATTCGTCACTGGAAAAGCGGCACCCTATCCTGAAACAGCGCCCGAACAAGACGAGCGAGATTACTCCAGGATACAACAGCCAGCACATACACTACAATTGTCAGGGTTCCCACTCTTATTTCAAAATAAAAATCAAGGAGTTTTTAAGGACTTTTCAAGGACTCCCAAAAAAATTTCAAGGACCCTAAATCGTGATATGCGACGATTATTTTACCGATTAATAATACACCAATTTGCCATTTTTCTTATAAAATTAAATACTAAATTTAGATATATCATGTGAATACAAAATATTCAATTTAACCGAGAGTCCGAGACCCTGTACTTTTATTTTACATATATTTTTATTTAGGATTTTTTGAGGTCTGGAGTTCGGCAGGCGTAAGTCATGGACCAACCATTATCATCTTCCAAATGTCAAAGTAATAAAAAGGAAAAGATCTCAATGTACGCTTATACCGTGAACTAGAATACAAGACGGTGATGTTTGGTTGACTGATCAGTCCCTAACTAATAACGGGCAACACTACATTTTGCTGCAAATAAGCAAAAATTACAAGACGTTAACCCCTATTTTTTTTTATAATTCAGCAACGGATGGGTCAACCAAACATCCACGCCTCTATATTTTTGCTTATTTGTAATGAATCGCAGTTAGCGGCCTTTTTTGATAAAATTTTAAGAGGTCTCAGGTTTTGTTCTCTCCAAGTTAACATCGGCAGCAATTGCCAAGTTTGATGGCTTTTTTTTTTCAACTAAACGGAACGCTGCATGTTTGTCTAGCATAAAAATTATAAAAAACACTGAAGAATTCAAGCTTTTTTAAAAGAATTTCTGCATTAAATAACCCTAAAGAAGATGTTAAGATTACTATGTAAGAGTTACTACGTTATGAAATCGTAAGTTTAAGCGACAAAAGATGCATCCATAACAAACAATCGGAAAAAAATTGTGTCTGCACCTGTAACATTAAAATACTGTTGCCAAATATCTGGCATTAGCGATATTTCCAACCATATCAGTGGAAAACATAGAAGGATTTGCCGAAAATATAACTGGTTAGCAAGCATCGTTTTGCAAAAAGCTGAAGAGCATGTCATTTGTGCCGACTTGACACTGTTTTAAGAAATTACTTCCTGAAATTTGAATGTTTGGAACAAAGAAAATCAAGGACTTTTCAATGATTGTTTGTCAAAATTAAGGAGTATTAAAGGGGTACTTGAAATCAAAAATCAAAATTAAGGACTTTTTAATAATTTTTGGTCTAAGTCAAGGAGTATAAAAGGGCCCTTGAAATTGGAAATCAAAATTAAGGACTTTCAAGGACCCGTGGGAACCCTGATTGTTCAAGGAGTGGGGAAAAAATACCAGAGGCTGTTGGTTGATACTGAAGATGCGAAAGAGGCAAGGGATATATTGCAGGCCAACTTTGAACCAACTTCACATGCCCATTTGGCGGGCCTCATTGACAACTTTTTTTTTTATCTTGGCTTCGACCCCAAAAGTGAAACCGTTGGAATCTTTGTGAAACGAGAGGCAGAGAAGCAGTCGCAAGTCAAGGAAGCTGGATTAACCATTCATAATCTACTGATGTGTTGCCAACTAACAAGAAGACTTTTGCCTCTCTGCGACAACATTGTACAGTTCTTGTATTCTCTCCAAGATAAAGAGTTCACCATGAAAGAAATATCAGGACAGCTCATTACTGAGACCCAAAGGATAGACTTGAAGAAGAAAGATGCTGGGCTGGAAGAGATGCCGATAGGAGACGCCTACTCAACAAAGTCTCGAAAGAAGAAGTGGCAATCAAAAACGAAGGAAAGCTGTGGAACCGGTCTGGACCAACCAAGGCGACAACAGGGGAACGAAGCTGGTACGGAAGTGTCAACAATGGGGCCGCCAAGAGTAAGCTGTACATACTGTTCCAAGGCTGGACACACTGAAGAAAGGTGCTTCAAGAAAAAGAATCAACCAAAGGAAGTTGCTGGGTGTACTGAAGTTTCATCGTCTCGTCATACATGTTTGTTGTCATGGCAGCGAACCAAAAACCTTTGAGAATTCCTTGTACAGTAGCAACATCTCATTTCTGCTCTCTCCAAGACTGGTTCATGAATCTCAAGAGAGTGACTCCTCAAAATGTGCTGGTTGGGGACAGAGGCAGTACGTGCAAAGTGCTTGGTGTTGGAGTTCAACTTGGTGTTAAGTTCATAATTAAACAAGCAAGAGGTAATGCAGCCATAAGATTGAAAAACGTGGTGTATGCCCTAAATATGAGGAAAATTTGATTGGAGGAGCACATATTGATCTGGTTATCATGGGGAATTAGGTAATAGTAAAATAGTTGTATATGATAAAGATAAGAAATATCGTTGCATTGCACCGCTTGTAAATAAGCTTTATGTTCTAAGAGGATATCCAGATAAAACTTAAGGTTTTGAAGCAGCAACTTTAAGTTCAAAATTAGTACACTGAAGATTTTGTCTCATTGACACACCCTTAATTGAAAGGACGAGAAAGAATAATTGTGTCAAAGGAATAGAGAATCTTAATTTTGCTAATGCTAGTTGTGAAGTGTGTAAAATTTCCAAATCTACTAGAATATCTTTAAAAAAGGACTATGTACATAAACATTAGGGTGGTCCTTAAAAATAAATTTTCGATTTTTGAACGGGCCACCCCCTGAAATTGTTTATTCATATGAAAAAATAATTCCTGCAAAATTTTAGCCAAATCAATTAGTAATAACACGTGCCCCACGGGGCTTAAAGTTTTGAAAAACGCAAAATTTTAGGGTGTATTTTTAATAATTCCATTATAAATCAATATCTATGCCAAATAAGAAAACATACTCAATACAAATGTTGTAGATTATAAAATTTCTTACAACTTTGTAATTTACACTTTTGATCTATGAGTAACAGGTTATGAGTTATGGGGAAAAGAACAAGCGACATTTTACTAGATTGTAAATCCCCCCATGGCCACACTACGCAAGCGATATCCTTCACAATGGTGCGACGTAAGTAATTATTTAGATAATTTTTAGACTGAACAGTTAAAAGTTAACTAAAAAATTACTGATGCAGGTATTTAATTAAAAAAAAACATGTTTAAAATATACCGCCATTTCAAGACCTTTGGCTGTCAGGGCCGTCACGTGGGTGGGGCAGGGGGGGGGGGGCTTTCAAAAATTAATATAGGTTATTTACTGAACTATTTGTGCAGCTAGTAAGCAAATGACATTCTTAGAAATGTAATTATGTTGCTAACCAGTGCTGTTTTGAATGAACAATATGGGAGAAGGGGTCATTGGTTTATCTTAATATTTTAATTGGTTAATCTTAATATTTTATTAATAATAAAAAGAAAATCTAAAATAGTGAAGTTTTAAAAGGAATTTAGTATAAGTAAATGTAATAAATTCATTTATGAAAACCAGATAAATTGAAAGAAAAAGAATATTTTTAGAGAATAAATATTATAAAATATATATTATAAATTTCCCTATACTATTAATATTCCTGTATAAAATATTCCCCCCTTTCTTTTCGAAACTTATTGAAAATACTGTATTATTGACGTTTTCTAGTTTTTTAATTTTCTCTACAAGTAAGAAACTAATTTAGAATGTAATCATTTGTAATTGTTCCGGTACTGAGCATAAAAACTTTGGTTTTCATGCCCGATTTCCATGCACTTTTAACTTACTATATTGTCATTATTGTATTGCTTTAGTACAGATTTTTAATAGTGTGATGTGTAATTTTTAAGACAGTCTTGCATGGTCTGTAAAATAAATGGTTTTTTGGATTCATCCTTTGTAAACTGATAGTTGAATTCTTCAATTAACTTCACACCTCTTTATGCTGCAAAATTTACGAAGTTTAAGGATCTTAAAACTTCCTTTCAGACAATTTTCAGAATTGAACATTATAAAGGATGTAATTCCTTGAAATCTTCCTTAATGTGGTATCTCTGTCATTCGAATCTGGATGCACGGCAGTGCATCGCCAAGTTCATAACGAAGGCGGCACTGACTATCCTTTACTGGGACCATTTCGGCATAATTTTGGAGACCCAGTTCTTTTCTTCTACGCACTTTAGATTCGAGTTTAGACTTTTTTCTGGGTGTCCTAGTGAGACTTAACCTAGAAAAAAATTTCCAGCGTTCAAAATTCATTTAAGCCAGAGATAAATGAACCAGAAAAACGACAAATATGTCCCTCACTCACTGACTGACTCACTCACTGACGGGCGATCATAATGTTTAGGTACAACGGCTTGTTATGGAGTTACGAAAATTGGAACACTTATAGAATAGAGCATGCATATAACAGGAAAAATCCGAAATTCGAAGATTTTACCCGGGGTTGGGCGTAAACTGATTGGCGCCCTTTTTCATAAGCAGTTGCAATGCTCTCCATACGCTGATATACCAGCGGCGATTAAACGTCGTCGCCAACAATTCAAATAGTTATTTGCCTTCAGATACGTTAAAGGTTTTCATGTGTGGGATTTAGCACACGATATTACTAATTTAATGTGTCAACCTGAGCTGGCAACCAGCACCATGTTTTATAAAGAGCCATTGGTTGTTTGGAGGTAGGATTAACATCGCACAAGGGCTACATATGAGAAATGGTTGGAACCAATGCTTCACAACGGGCAAATGTTTTTTTTAAGGATTTTGCTTGCAGTAACGTTGTACTAGAGCTACATAAGGGTTATTGGCGGCGATTCTCGTATTTTTTAAATCGTGGTCAAGTGACGATTTTTTTTAACAGAATCTTTCAAACAGTACCATCGGATTTAAAAAAATATTTTTTTTGTTAGAAAGAAATGACATATATCAAAGGCTTGACCTATGTTTTATACTTTTTGTCCGTCTGTCTGTACGCTTTTTCGTCCGTATGTTCTTTATAAGACGGTCTGTCATATTTCCGGTTCTAAACGTCCGATTTCAATTTTTTTTTTTTTTGTTAGAAAGGTATGGCATCAGAGACCTGTATTTCATACCTTGTGTCCGCCCGTCTGTACGTTTTTCGGTCCGTCTGTCAATCTCCTTTATAAGCGGTCTGACATATTTTCGTTTTTAACCGTCCGATTTTAAAAATTCTTTTTTTTGTTAGAAAGAAATGATATCGGAGACCTATATTTCAAACTCTCTGACCGTCTGTCTGTACTCTTTTCTGTCCGTCTGTCCTTTATAAGACGGTCTGTCATAATTTCGGTTCCAATCGTCTGATTTTAAAAAATCTTTTTTTTATAAAGTTATGGCATCATATTTCATACTTTGTGTCCGTCTGTCGGTACGTTTTTCTGTCCGTCTGTCAATCTGTCCTTTATAAGAAGGTCTGTCATATTTTCGGTTCTAACCGCTCGATTTTAAAAATTATTTTTTTGTTCGAAAGGTATGACATCAAACACCTATATTTCAAACTTTTTGATTTTTTGTCTGTACTTTTTTCTGTCCGTCTGTCCTTTATAAAACAGTCTGTCATTCTTTCGGTTCTAATCGTCCACTTTTAAAAATTCTTTTTTTGTTGGAAAGGCATGCTTATAAAAGTTTAAATTACAACTAAATGTTGTGTTTGGATATTTTTTTCTAAGGTGTATAAATTTTGTGTGGAAGCAGTTCCAGGTGACAGTTACTATTACAAACCTACTTGTTATTCTCTAAGAATTTCGGTGAGTATTAAAGTGACAGGACATCAGTAGGCTATTTTAGGTCTTTTAGAACTTCTTGTTTAAAAAGCAGTCAGAACAGGAAATAATTTCACCATAGATATTGTTTGGTTTTAGCTCTAGTGCGACGTTAATTCAATTTTTGTTACAAAATATACTTAAAAAGTTATAAACTATTTTTACTGCTTGTTGCCACCAATATATATTTCTTTTAAACAGGAATTGTAAATATTGTACTCGCCGCAGTGTAAATCTCCATCCTATGTTTATTTTATTAGGATACTGCCTATTCACTAAACACATTATTCATTATACTTCACTATGTGTTCCCACTTACAAAAAGAAGTGAAATCCCAACAAAAACATCTCTGTAAAAGAGGGCCAAGTTCTTACAAAAAAAGGTCTGGCCTACAAAAGAAGTGAAATCAACAAAAAGACCAAGTTCAATGGAATTTGCTGAGTTAAAGTTCTAGAAAAAATTAAGCCTGGACAACCAAAGATTTGAAAACAAAAAAGGATCAAGTTCAATAGAAGTTGATGAGGTTATAAACCCCAAAACATTTTGTTTTAAGATGCAGCTTAGGTCTAACACATTCTTACTAGCTGTTTGTGTAACTTGGCCAATACGCATCGTGAATATGGAGTTGAACCCTTCGTACCTGGTTGAATTTCACCTCGGGGCGTTTGAGTAAGTCTGTATTTGATTTATCCCTAGTTAATCAAATGGTTAATCCTAGTGGTATTCTGCGTGGTGATGGCTATGTGTTGTTTATCTATAGAACAATAATGTGCTGTGGTGTTTTAATAATGAACTATAAAGTTGACACATTTAGTTAGTTTGTATTATGTAGTTTTATGTATATATATATGTTCGGGATTATTACATTTCTGTTAGTGTTTTTATATTAATAAATGCTATTTGCAATTGAAAAAACATGTCTTTCTCCTTATTCAGCTGAAACCTTATTGATAATCAAGTAAAATAAAATAAAAAAAAAATGTTTTAAAAATTTTAAATAGATCAATACAAAAGTCGATGGAGATTGGAGCATTTCTTTAGATCACATAAGTAAATGTAGCATCTCGTTTTCCAATGCTTGAATCTTGTAGTAAAACCGCTAAGCTTTACTATAATATATGGGGCTTTGATTACTCTTTCTTACTTTCTTTGAAGGAAATAGAACGATTACCTTATTAAAACGCTTCAAAAGTTGCAAACAGCTAAATGTTCATTCAGATAAGTATCACCAACTAAGTGTGATGGTAATCCTGGCAACAAAAGCAAACGTTTTTATTTTTATTATTTACCTGCAACGCCAACGCATGTGGAACGACTACTATTTTACCCCTTTCCACCCGAGAGGTGCGTGTCATTCACCACTTAACTGAGGATAAATCAAACACAGACTTACTCAAACGCCCCGAGGTGAAATTCAACCAGGTACGAAGGGTTCAACTCCATATTCACGATGCGTATTGGCCAAGTTACACAAACAGCTAGTAAGAATGTGTTAGACCTAAGCTGCATCTTAAAACAAAATGTTTTGGGGTTTATAACCTCATCAACTTCTATTGAACTTGATCCTTTTTTGTTTTCAAATCTTTGGTTGTCCAGGCTTAATTTTTTCTAGAACTTTAACTCAGCAAATTCCATTGAACTTGGTCTTTTTGTTGATTTCACTTCTTTTGTAGGCCAGACCTTTTTTTGTAAGAACTTGGCCCTCTTTTACAGAGATGTTTTTGTTGGGATCTGTTTTATATAACCATTCATTAGTAGTGTTATATTTTGCAGGTAGGAATACATGTTTTCCTCTAAAATTATATTTTCATCCATTGCAACGAAAACACTCGTGTGAATTCAGGTTTAATTAACCATATTTAAAAATAATATGAGTAACAAATCTCCAAGAAATAACAATTTGGCACCAGTTACTTGGTTTTTAATTGTAGCAAAAATAAATATTTATTTTCGAGCATAACTCGGTACGAACATATCAGTACGTATACACGAACTTTATATGAAACATTTAACAAAGGTCCGAAATTCGTTAGAAATCGCTTGTTCTATCAATTAAAAAAACCGCATTAGCTTTTTTAGAACGCAACAAAGTCTTTTTAGCAATTACATTGGTTTCACATCTTTTCTGCCATTACCATATGTAAGAAATTTTTGATTACTTCAACTAGAGGCAGTAACCATTATACAGGGCTTGAAAACATATGTGGATAAATGTATGACTCATGGCGTATCGCTTTTGCCATTAAAAAAAACTTACTCCTTAGCGAAAGTGCCCCCCCCCTCTCTCACCCACGTGACGGCCCTGACAGCCAACAGTATTTAAATCGTGGTACATTTTAAGTTTTTTTTGTAATACTTGAATCTGCCCCTTTTTAATTAAATGTCAGACATAACTAGTTAAAAGTTAATCTAAATAATCCCTTTAATGTGGCACCCTCTGCCCCACCCACGCGACGGCCCAGACAGCCCAAAGTCTTAAAATTACGGCATATTTTAAATGTGTTTTATTTAAATACTTGAATATGTCCCTTTTTTAGTTGATTTTTAGACAGAACGGTTAAAAGTTATCTAAATAATTGCTTATGTCGCACCATTTTGAAGGATATCGTTTGCGTAGTGAGGCCATGGGGGGGGGGGGGATTTACAATCTAGTAAAATATCGCTCATTCTTTTCCCCATAACTCATAACCTGTTACTCACAGATCAAAAGTGTAAATTACAAAGTTGTAGGAAATTTTATAATCTATAACATTTGTATTGAGTATGTTTTCTTATTTGGCATAGATATTGACTTATAATGGAATTATTAAAAAAACACCCTAAAATTTTGCGTTTTTCAAAACTTTAAGCCCCGTGGGGCACGTGTTATTACTAATTGATTTGGCTAAAATTTTGCAGGAATTATTTTTTGATATGAATAAACAAATTAAGGGGGGTGGCCCGTTCCAAAATCGAAAATTTATTTTTTGCCATGCTAATAAGGACCACCCTAATAAACATTCATCCAATAATGTCTTAAATAGGGAGTTTAGGGATTTGTGGTTACCTGCCCCAGTAAGTTACTTAGGGGGAAATAAATATTTTCTCTCTGTTATTGACGACAACTCAAAAAGTTAAAGATTTCGTAGTCAAATAAAAAGCTAAGTTTTTGAGTGCTTTAAAAAGTATTAAGCAAATCAGAAAGGGAAACAGGATCAAAAATTAAATGCATTCGCATGGATTGTGTGTTAGATTTTTGTCACTCCGAGTTTGAGAACTATTTAGTAGATTTGGGTATTAAACATAAAAGAACACAAGGTTTACACGCCAGAACAAAACGGTTTAGCAGAGGTTTTTAACTGAATGGCTATGAATTGCGTCAGATCAATGCTGCAAGATAGCGGGTTGAAACCTAACTTTTGGGCAGACGCGTGCTCAAGTTGGTATACTCTTTGGCTACGCTTTAAAAACTAAAGGGTATCGCGTGTATGCAGTAGAACCTCGATACAGCGACCGCTCTCGGGACCAACAACTTACGGTCGTTAAATCGAAGGGACGTTATAAAGAATTTTAATTAAAAAATCTAACAAACCGAGAAAAAACTTATACATACCTATAGAAACCCTTATCATGTTTTTACACTTATTGTGCAGATAAAAATGAAGTAATTGAATATTGTTTCACAGTTCTAACAGAGTTCTTAATCATGACAATTTTGTCTTTTTTTTTGTAGAAAATCCTCGGCATTGTTCTGTCTTTCATAGTAGCGATGAAACATTAAATTTAACATTGATAGAAATTTGGCTCTGCTAATTTTTAAGAGCCATTTTGTAGACATGCAAATTGTACAACGTCAGTTAGTCCAATGGTCGAATGTGGTGGTATTTTTTCTTTATCTATGTTTAACAACCAATTACAGAATGCGTGAAAAATTAAGCTGACCTTGGCTTCTTTTGCAACACTGGTCCAACACCGTGAATTCCCGTAATTCGTCCCTGCCCTATTCATCTATTGTTCGACCCCTTTCCTCGCTTGGAGTTTTTTTTTATTGTACTCAAACAAAAGCAAACAGGTTCTACTCACTCAAACACTTCCACAAGTTGAAATTTTGAAGGAAATACAAAAATGGCGTCTGGTAGCAAATTTTTTTCTGGAATGTCTAACAAATATTTGGTTGCAATATCGAGGAACTGCTTGTTTTTCGGTCACAAAAAAAGAGGGTTTTTCAAAACTATTTTTTATGGTAAAATGATTGGGACTTTCCGAAGCGGTCTTTATAACGAAGGGGTCGCTAAATCGTGGGGTCGCAAAATCGATGTTCTACTGTATTCCAAAAGATAGGAAAATAATTGAAACCGTACATGTTCGTATCGACAAAACTGAAATTGGCGTGACTGTGTGAAGGGGATAGAACTCGCAATTATACAACTCATATTTTGGATGAGTTTAATGAGGGTTATTCGGAGGTAACTAATGAAAATGAGTTAAAATCTATTGATTTATCAAAGTGGGTTTGAAGTGAAAATCCAAGAAATCTTAGTGATTGTTTAGATGTATGCATATAAGCGCATTTTCCTTCAGAATCGGCTAGATCGCTAAAAGATGCTGAAAATTATTGTAAGAAACATAAATTTGCATTTGAACCTTTTCTTTTAAGTCTCAAGATGGTCAATCTACTGACCAGGCGTGTCCTGAGATTGAAAACTATATTAGGCGTGAATTTCTGTATCATTCCTCGATAGTTTTTTTTGTCATTTTAAGGAAGTAGGACTAGACCCAACATTTCTTTTGATGTAAATGGCATGGCACAGTTCTGTAATGGGTATACCTATCAACACTGGACATTTTTGGTAGATATTTTCTATTAGGTATTTCAGACTAAGGCATATGAAATCTATTTGTTAAATCCTAGTAATAATATGCTGTGTTCTTATTAAGATGCAAACTGGGGCTGTAACCTCAGAAATAGACATTCAAGTCAGTGGTTGCATATTGACTATTATTGAAATACATTTTGTCTGGAAAACATCTAAACAAAAATTTATTGTTTTAAGTAGTGTGGAATCTGAATTCATTTCTTCATTCATTTCTGAATTCATTTCTTTAACAGAAAGTGCAAATGAGTTACTTTGAAACAATTTGTGAATTAAATGTTTATCAAGTAGATAAGCCAGTTCAATATTGTGACACCCAGGACGCGATTTATTTTTCGAGGAACAATCACAAAAGTGTTAAGTGTAAAAACATCGATATCAAGTATAAATTTATTCGAAGACTGATTGCAGATAAATTTTTAAAATTAAAATATGCATCCTCGAACGATAATAAAGCAGACTTTTTGACTGATGACTTTATTGTTTGTAAAGTTTCACAAAATTGTGAAAGTAATTTTTGATGTCTAAACTATATTTTCTTTACAGAAACTCATTGATGATCGATGGGTCCGTGTGTTAACTATTCTTTATTTCAATCATAGAGTTTCTAACTAATTCTTCCATCATATACCGAAAATACCAGTCTGAATATGATCTGACCAACAGAAAAAAATAGTGGCGCCATCTCGTTTAAAACTTTTCCTACTAACATATCATAAACTATTCGGATTTTCATCAGAAAGTGTACAAAATTCTATTGGACGATGAGATTTCAAATGCTACTAATTGGATTATTGATTTCTTCTAGACATCTGATCGGAATTTTAGCGGTAAAGCTCACCATAGGGTCTTCATCCGTGACAACATAATTGATGAGTTATCAGCGCAACGAGCAATTTTTGATGAAAAATCCGTTATTTGAATTCTCATCGTCGAACGCTGAAAATTCGCTCATTGTCGATCAAAAATTGCTACTAGGGTACATATTATTACTAAGCACACTTAAAAAATATTTTAAAAATCGTTTTTCTAAAGCTAAATAAGTTCTCACTGTATATAAATACATATTTAATTGATTTTTTTATATTCTATCGGAAGTTTTTTTAGTAAGTTCTGTTGAAATATAAATAGTATAAATCAGTGTGTTAAACGAAAGAGAACTGAAGTGATTTGACTCAAGTGGTTGTGTGGTTGGTTTGTTGATTTTATTAAAACAGTTTCGTGTTGTCTTTCGAACATGGTGTGTCGTGTCTTCTTTTTAGTCACCTACTCTGCTTAGTTTAGAATATGATTTGAATTACTAATTTTAATAGGTTATGGGAACTAAAACCCCCCCGCGCGAAAGTATGACTTGGAAATTGTTTATTTATTGAATGAAAGAGTTCGCGGCAGTTCGAATTAGAAACTTTTCGTCGGCGTAACGGGAGGCGTTTCACCTGACTACGCTATAGTTTTTGGAACCTTTATTTTCTGGAGTATATTACCCTGTTCAAGAATAATATGGACCCTTTAAGAGTTCAAGTGAAACCCCTGTCTGGCGAGAGTGACTGGCAAGTTTGGAAATATCGTATGAAATTTGTTTTGAACGGTCACCCTGGAGCTTTAGACGTCGTCCAAGGAATTTTGAAAGAGCCAGCCAGTCTTGGGGCTGAAGCAACAGACACTGAAAGACGGAAATATGAAAGCGAGTTAGCAGAATTTCGAAAAGGGAATACTAATGCCATGGTCATACTGACTAATTCTATGACTGAAGAAGCGCTCCAGAGGGTAATGAGATTCCAGAATGCACACGAGGTTTGGACTGAATTAACTAAACTCTACGAGGCTTCATCAGAGAATCAGCTTTATAGTATCTGCATGCAGTTTTTCCAATTCAAGTGGGATCCTAGTGAAGGTGTATCAGATCATCTTTCGAAGCTGAAGAACCTTTGGAACGAGTTTAATTCAGGTCTAGTCAACAAGAGTGAAACTAAGCTACCTGAGCTTCTGTTGAACTGCAAGATTTTGGACATTTTACCTGCAGAGTTTAACTCTTTCAAGTCAAGCTAGTTGATGCTGGGGGACTCCAAGAGAACCGTGGAAGAGCTAACAACACAGCTGTGCTCATATGAACGAGAGTTCACGAGTCAAGGTAAAAGCCTATCCTTTGAAAATGAAGCAGCTCTAACAGTCAAGGATAGAAAATTCAAGAATGTTCCGTTGAAGAAGAAGCCAGGAAGCAAAGGTAACTGCCACTATTGTCACCAAAGAGGGCATTGGCTGAGGAATTGCAGCAGGTGGATAGCTGACGGAAGACCTCCAAAGCAGAATGCAGCTACAGATCCAGGTAGAAGTAGTAGATCATCATATGAAGCAACCAATATAAGTTTGATGTCAGTTGATGATGAAGTCCTGGTCTCCGATAGCTCTGCATTTGATAGCTGGTATATCGACAACGGAGCTTCAAGACACATCACCATGGACGGCAAAAGTTTTGCCACTTTTGAAGAGTTCGAGTCTCCACATGGGATTACAGCAGCCAATGGAAAAGTCCTTCCTGCACTCGGTAAGGGAACACTTCAGATTTTCACATTGGTTAATGGGAAGAAACAATTCAAAGAATTAAGAGACGTGTGGTACGTTCCAGAAATTAGCAAGAACTTATTTTCAGTGTTGGCCACTCATGACAGAAATGTGAATAGTCGTTTCGAATCAACTGCAACACATTGTTGGCTGAAGATAGATGACACTTGTGTTCTAGAAGGAACAAGAAGTAAAGGCAAAGGGCTTTTCAAGGCCAAGATGAAGGTCGTACTTCCAAGAATTCCTATTGAAGTCAACATTGCTATGCCAGATGTTTCGAGACTGCAACTATATCATGAACGCTGGGGCCATCAAGATAAGCAACACGTAAAGTCTCTTCTAAATTCAGAACTGAATATTAAAGTCAATGTTGAAGATGAATTGTGTGAAGCATGCATTTATGGAAAGTCTCACAGATTAAGCTTTGGGTCAAGAAGAAGTTCCTCAGCACCTGGCGAGTTAGTTTCTGCAGATGTTTGTGGACCTTTCGACAACTCTTACAAAATTTTTTAATATTTTGCTGTTTTTAAGGACCAGTATACAAAGTTTAGGAGTGTTTATTTTTTAAGACAGAAGTCTGAAGTCTCAAGAGCTATTAAAGACTTTGTAGCTTTTAGTGAGAATCTGGGACATTCTGTGAAAGAGTTTATCAGCGATAATGGTGGTGAGTTTGAAAATAAAGAAGTCAGGCAGTTCCTGAGACAGAAAGGGATTATTCAACGATTTACTGCCCCCTATACACCTCAGCAAAATGGAGGAAGTGAACGAGAGAATCGGACCATAGTTGAAATGGCCAGAACCTTGAAGAACTCCAATCCTGATATAGACTTTCCACCATCAATGTGGGCTGAACTTGTCAACACTGCAACATACATTCTAAACAGAACTGGAAAATCTTCAATCAAGGATAAAAGTCCTTATGAGTTGTGGGTTGGAAACAAGCCTAGAATCAAGCACATGAGAATCATTGGTTCTACTTGTTATGCACATGTTCCTAAACAAAGAAGAAGGAAGATGGATAACAAGGCAACTAAAGCTTATCTTGTAGGCTATGATGGAGACGAAAAGTACCGTCTGTGGGTTCAAGAATCGAACACCGTGATATGCTCTAGAGATGTAAAGTTCTGCGAAAAGGTATTGAACTGCAGAAGAACAGTCGAGTTTTCCCTTCAAGATAAAAACAAGACAGATGAATCTGAGGAAGATAAAAACAAAACAGATGAATCTGAAGAAGATGAAAACAACCAACATGAATCTGAAAAAGATGAGAATAGGAAAGATGAGTTTGAAAAGCCTGAACCGAGAGTTTTGAGAGACAGGTCAAAATTGAGAAAGCCAATACGATATCATGACTGTATTACTTTAGCTGAAGCTTTTGTAACAGAGGATGTAGAGCCTACAACGTTTGAAGATGCTGTGACAAGCAGACAGAGTAGACACTGGAGAAAAGCGATGGATGCTGAGATGTCATCATTAGCCGAAAATGAAACATGGAAGCTAGAAGATTTACCGAAAAACTCCAAAGCAATTCCTTGTAAATGGGTATATAAAGTTAAAAGAAATCCTGATGGCACCGTTGACAAATACAAGGCTCGACTTGTGGCTAAGGGATTTACCCAACGTTACGGCATCGATTTTGACCAGACCTACAGTCCTGTTACAAAGATGGCAACTGTTCGATCAGTACTACTAAGTATAGCAGCTAACGAGAAGACGTATCTAACCCAATTTGATGTCTGCTCGGCCTTCTTGTATGGAAAACTAGACGAGACTATCTACATGGAGCAGCCAGAAGGTTACTGTGATGGAACCAACAGGGTTTGCAAGTTAATTCGTAGTCTTTATGGATTAAAACAGGCTTCTCGCGTTTGGAATAAGTGTTTTGGAGAGAAACTTTCAGAACTGGGATTCAAGACCAGTGAGGCAGATCCGTGCTTGTTTATTAGAGACAAATGTTCTAAGAAATTAGTTGTTTGCTTATATGTGGATGATGGGCTTGTTGCTGCCACTGATTTGCAAGAGTCTGAAGAGTTCATAAATGATTTGAAGTCAAAATTCAAAATCACCACAAAACAGGCAAGTTTTTTTCTTGGTCTTGAAATCCAACGTTTTGAAGATGGAAGTATAAAAATCAATCAGCAGGCTTATTCGAAAAGAGTTCTCGAAAGATTTAATATGGAGAAGAGTAATCCAGTTCCCACTCCGATGATCAAAGAAAGTGCAGATAAAACCGATGAGGAAAGCAACGAAGAGTTTCCATACAGAGAAGCAGTGGGTGCCCTAATGTACCTGATGGTGGGAACCAGGCCAGATTTGGCTTACAGTGTTGGTGTTTTGTCTCGTCATCTCGAAAAACCTTCAAAAGAAGACTGGCAGAGAGTGAAGCGAGTTTTTAGATATCTCGTTGGTTCGTTTGATAAGGGTATTATCTACAAGTGCTATCACAAACCCGGCATATTAGAATGCTACAGCGATGCTGATTTTGGAGGATGTAGAGAGTCGGGAAGATCAACCAGTGGAGTACTAGTTTTATACAGTGGTGGTGCCATTTCATGGTTTAGTCAAAGGCAAACTGTAGTCGCAACTTCAACAACAGAAGCGGAAATCATTGCTGCTAATGAATGTGCTAGGGAAGTGATTTGGTTAAAGCGCCTTTTTCTGTCCATTACCAAGCTAAATGGAACACCAACTCTCCAGGTTGATAACACAGCTGCTATTCGACTGGCTGAAAATCCAGAATTTCATCGCCGCACTAAGCACATAAATATAAAACACTTCTTCATCAGAGAAAAAGTCTTGGAAAAGGAGTTGCTGATTCAGCAGGTGTCTACGGAACATCAAATCGCAGATATGATGACTAAACCGGTCTTCAAGCCCAGGCTTTTGACTTTATGTTCAGAAATAGGACTTTATTAAGTTATTTTGTTTGTTTCAGAGAGTTTTGATTGTTTAAGTATACCTAATGTTTTTAACTGTTCTTTCATTTAACAAGGGGAAGTGTTGAAATATAAATAGTATAAATCAGTGTGTTAAACGAAAGAGAACTGAAGTGATTTGACTCAAGTGGTTGTGTGGTTGGTTTGTTGATTTTATTAAAACAGTTTCGTGTTGTCTTTCGAACATGGTGTGTCGTGTCTTCTTTTAAGTCACCTACTCTGCTTAGTTTAGAATATGATTTGAATTACTAATTTTAATAAGTTCCAGAATTAAAAAATACTATTAATCATGCTGTTATCGATAAGCCCACCCCCTGCCCAAAAAATAATTAAAATTATATTTTTTCCAATCCATGTTTGGGGATATGTTCTCCAAGAATATGGTTATTGAGTAAAACTAAACTTAAGAGCTCAGTACGTTTTGGGAAGAAGTAGTTTTAAAGGGCTGTTTTTAAAATCTGTCACATAGTGTTATTAACAAAAAAAAACCCCAAAGAGTATGGGAATGCTATTGGTGTTATCAGATCCCAAGAAATCTAAATAAACTGCCATGGAGGAGGACTCACCCTGCCTGTCGACGACGTTCCGGAGGGTGAAGGTGGCGCGCAGTCCCTCGTGGGAGCGGGCGATGCAGAGGCCCACGAAGCGGCTGGACCGGCCCCCCGGGGCGTGCGGGTCGGACGCGCTCACCGCCAGCACGGAACCTGAAACGGGGGCACGGTCAACACACGGTGGCAGCACAATGGACGGACCCGTTATAATGGCTAAAAATCTATGGCTACTTAGTTGTAGTACTGTAAAATCCCCTGCGAGTAGGTAAACAAAGGTACAACAATTAGACTCTTGTTGTAATGGTATTGTTGTTGTAGATACTGCACCTGCATTCTGAATCAAAACTATAGTATAAAATAACAAGACATAACTAAAGTTATGCTGAGAACTGATATATATTTTGAGGTGTTATTTTCAAGCCAGTTGACAAAAGCACCAGAAGGATCTCATTTGAGCGCAAATGAAAATATAAAATGTTTTGGTTCAAAAATATTTTGATGCATTTCCATATCAAAGACGTCAATCTCCTTTGGCATTTAAATATTTTTGAAAGGCCAATACAGTAAACCCTTGTTATGTTGTGCTTCCCGGGAGACAAGCAAAAACCGTGACCATAGCAAGTGACTCAATAAATATTCTACTTTTGATATGCATATGCTCTAAGCAAAGTTTTTAAACTGAAGCTCAAATGTGTTTGAAAGGTAAAACAATAAGAAATCATATTAAATAATATAATTATACTCTAAAAAAGAATAATAAATTTAGAAAGCACTTATTATTAATTATCTATAAACATTAGACATTATTTTACAAGTAATATTATACATATTTCACTCATTATCTAGTACAAAATCCATCTAAAGCTAGCTGCTTTGATTTTTTTTTCTTAAAACCAGTTTTCCGGCAAATATCAAGGTGGAAAAATTGGGGATATCATACAAGACCCAATGTAACAAGGGGATACTTATAAAGATTTTTTTGTTGGTTAACTTTGGCAGACGATGGCTAAATATTAAATGATCGTCACATGTGCAAGGCTCTGGTATTTATTAATGCCCAAAGACATCTAAAAATCAAAAAATAACTAGGGCTTAATTTTTTTTTCAATAAATGTACTTATTTGTCCCAATTGCAAGGAAATAAAGAACCTAGATCAAGAATATACCAACCTGTACAACAAAAACTAGATTGAATACAGTTAATTATGTCAAATTTAAAACAAATACTAAAACAATTCGCTTTAAATGATCTATTTTTAAAGAAAAAAATGATTAGCAAATAAAAGACAATTTAGGAAAATCTAAAAAATCCTCTACTGAAAATTTACTGGTTGGTACTTAAAACAGTTGCTTAAGTACCAATATGAAGAGAACAGGGGAAATACAACTTGATTGTACAGCAATCTTCAAGTATTCTTTTGTACTTGGTGGACATGGGTGATAGGAAACAAGTTTTCTTTTGGTACTTCCTTCGCAGTACTAACGTGGGACTCGTGTGCACTGATCCCTGGTGTGAATCAGGGTTGCCACAAGAGAAAACATAGTCTCAACAGTAGCGAATCGCCGCCTGAACGGGTGTCAGTTTCCTTCACCCGTCCAGGCGACGATTCGCTATTGTTGAAAAAAAGAATCCTGAAATGCAGACAGATTCGTGGACTGCAGACGGGGTTCGACGCAACGGGGGTCGACACACGCCGTCTTTTGCAGCAGCCCGCGTTGCCACCCACCCACGTAGAACTCCGGGATGTGCAGGGCGCTCCTCCTGCGCAGCATGTCCTCCCGCTCCAGGCGCTCGCGGACGCGGTGCCGGAACTGCGGCGACGGCAGGAACTCCGGGAACACGAACCTGCACAAAGAGAGGATGGGATCAGGATCTTTTGCTGGGATGCTTTATTTCAAATGGCTGCATCTCATTTTTTATTATTCCTCTACATTTTTCAAAAATGGATCTTAAAAAAAAAAAAGAACAACGAAGAAAGTTTTGACACTTGACAAAACGTCATTTCCTTCATAGATGCCATCCTTCACTTGGATCTCTCACCTGTATTCAGAGAGTTGCTTCTCCTCCCCTTGCAGTGCACTTTGGGACGAGGCAAGGCGACTCGAGTGACCCACCCACAGATTTGGCATGGTTGCCAGGGTTTTATTTCCGGCAAATATCCTGTGTGAGCACCCATAGCTGAAAACTTAAAAAACACTTATGATTGGTATTTATAAAATACAAAACAGTTTTTATGTTAATTTTATTTACTTGCATTTAGAAAAAATAATTTTCTGTGTGGTCAAGAATGTTCCTTTTTTTATAAAAAATACCTAATCTACATCATTGATAAAATTATTCAACACCAGTGTGTAATAATTCTGATGGTCGCCCATTGCTCTAAATCACACAGTTGTCTATTCCATGACAATGATTTTGGATTCACCCAGGGGGCACTTTGGTTTGGAGACCCACAGTAATTAGTGCTCATTCAACTTCAAGTAAACAATTTTCCCATTACTTAAGTTACTAATTTAGTTAAGTTAATAATACACACACAGTAAATTATTTAATATGTTTGCGTGAGACAATTTTCATAATAGCTCAAATCGATATGCAAGTACACTAATTTATTAAAAAAAAATATTGCACTCTTTGAGTCTCATTATTTGGTTTATGCTTATATTTTGAAAACTATGCTTCTTACAGGCATGACCCTAATACACAAAATGAAACCCAATAACTTTTGCTACAAGTTTCACCCTTCAAGTTTTTGATATCTTGGTTAGTTTTTGAGAAATCCACTTATGAAAGTATGTCATTTTGAAAAAAAAAATTGATTTACATTTTTGACTGGAAAACTCTTCAACGATGCACCAAAAAATTAAATGGCTTTAGAGCATTAAATTCTTTTTTAAAAATAATCGACACTACTTTACAGTTTTATCGATTTTACTTCAATAGCACGAAATTGTTAAAGCGGGTTTAGTGTTGAGCATGAAATCTGAAGCTTTGCAATAACTGTCAAATAATGAATCAATCAAGTTTTCACCATTCCCAGTCTATGCATTGGTCAAGATGTGCAATAAAGCATTCCACTCATTTATAACTCTATTGCAAAAATTGTGCTTTTAAAAATGGTGCTTACTTCCTTTTTAAAGCAGGATTTCTAAAATTTCTGGCCAAGCCCTGTGTTTCAACAATTTAAGTTAAAAACCTAATCCTCTACGCCCTCCCTGCTGGATGAATTTGAATAGCTGAATTAAATCAGCTCTTGTATTCCAGTTTTCAAGGGAATGCATATTTAAATATCTTTTACATAATCAATGCCTGATAAAGCAGCCCTAATGATGAACGAGCACATCTTCTCTGAGGGAACTGCCCAGCCTTCCCCAGGATGGCCAGGGGTTTAGGGGGGGGGGGGGTCGGTCAATTGTCTGTTCCTCGCTCTCTTGGATCTTCGTATTTGTTTCTCTGTTTTCCTTCCTTAACGCCCCTGCGTGGAAGTGATCATAGTATCTTTCCCTTCTCTTTCATGGCTCCTCCTTCACAGTGATGTAACTAGTCTTAAGCCCTCAGTAGTCAATAAAAATAATGTAATGCTCTATAGCTCTAGGGCCATCATTTAATTTGTTAGCACAATGTTGAAGAGTTATCCCATCAAAAAGAGCAGCAATCGAAAGCAAAATTTTAATTTTACAAAATGACAGAGAGACGTTCACGACTCATGAGCGGATATCTCAAAAAGGATACAAGATATCAAAAAACTTGAAGGGTGAAACTTGCACAAATTTAATTAGCTTTCATTTTATATATCGGGTTCATGTCAGTAAGACGCATTATAGTAAGAAGAAAAGCAAAAAATGAGACTTTCAAACACCCTCGCTTTCTTGGCTCAGGGAGTATGGGCTTGGGCGTGAAATTTTGAGATGTTCACCTTCAAACTAGTCAAAACAAAGTTTCAAAGTCAAAAATTGTATTCCCAGCATTTTTCTCGATACTTGTTGATTGGACTAAATAGCTTAAAGCTCATTTTGGGCGACCCTACAACTACGAAACTTCGGTAATCCTACTAGCAGAATTTTAAGTGAATTTAAAAATTGAGAAACTGATAATTCCACTATCAGAATTCACAGCAATACAAAAATAACCAAAATTCGTCCATTAGACCATTTCGAAGCAATGGCGCTCCAAACGTTGCGATATTCCAACTATGCAAAAATCTTAAAAACCCTAAAGAATCCTTCTTTGAATATAAAAATTGACAAGAAGATTGGATTGGAAATACTTAAAAAATTTGGAAGAAAGCAGAGGGAAAAATTATGTTTGCAATTACTGTGTAAAATCACTTGATTTTTCTTGAGATGTTTAGAACCCCATATACACGATTTTCCATGATTTTGTTGCTCTAACTCAATTTTATTTCTATTTAGTAGGGATAGACCGATGCATGGGCCTGGCCGATGCATCGGGTGGAGTTCCGAATGGTTGAAATTTTTACCAGCGGTGGCTGAAGGTAATTTGGTGAAAAAAAAATCGTCCATGGCTTCAGAAAACATTGGCCAGCCAAAGTTTTTTTGTTTTTAACTCGATGCGACTTTCGGATCACCATAGTTTCGCGACCTTCGAATCCCCGGAGTTCCGCGACTTTCGGAACCCTGATCTATTTTTCATTATATGTTTTTTTAAAAAATTTATTTGACGATTTTTTTTCTTTCAAAAAATTTCGGCTGGCCGATGTTTTCTGAAGCCGATGGACGATTTTTTTTCTTTCAAAATATCGATTTGGTCATTATTATATACCTTAAAATTTTAATTGTAATTATTTTTTTTAAGAAAAAACTAAATCGTACACAGACATACAATTCTATAACAATATGGAAATCGTTGGGATCGCGTTATTTCCTTTTTTTTTATGGATTGCACACGGATTTACCGAATTTTGTATTTTGCTTTTTTAAGTGGCCATCGGCTTCGACCGATTAAAGGCAGGAAACATAGGCCCATCGGCCGATGTAACTTTTGAACAATCGGCATCGGCCCATCGACCGAAATTCGCCATCGGTCGATCCTACTATTTAGTATTTTTAGTTATTAATTATTCAAAATCTTAATTCTTCGAAAATAATTTAATTTAACAAATAATAAAGAATATTAATTGAATGTCGCAAAATGTGTTATGTCTAAACTTTATACAGCATCAATATTTTTTGTTTCAAATTACATTTCCCTTCATTCATGCTACCAATGATAAGAAATAAAGATGAAAGAATATTTTCAGAGTAAAAAAAGAATTTTTACTTTATAAAACTTTTCCAACCATACAGATAATGCATGCCTGTTTCTCACCTTTTGTAATGTACTGTCATTTCATAATATAGTGTTAATAAGCAGCAGCAAGTCAACTTTCAGTTTTTTTATAATTAATTGTATCCCGAGTCCGGTTTATCGTTGTTTATGAAATTGGCGCAATTTGGTACAGCTATGCTGTATTCTATTGACTTTGGCAATAGTTGGCTTTTAGCAAAATTGAAAACTTAACGAATTGTTTGCAATACCTATTGAGTGGTATGGCTTACAATTAGTTTAAATTAGCCTTGACTGGAGCTACACGAGGGTTATTGATGAAAAGAAGCAGTAGAAAAGAGTGTGTAAAAAGTATTTCTTAGATTGACAATGGATATAAGTTGCATTCTTTAACATAAAAACCTAAAATTATTTACTATATTCGGGCCTTTCAAATGGCCCGAAACACAGCAGTAACTGTGTATTTGCAATGAGTGGTTCGGTGAGTCTCATAGCTATTAAGTAGGGTTGGGATGCACCGAATACCAAATTTACCCAAATACCAAATATTCGGCCGAACGCTTAGCCGAATATACAGCCTACCTAAACCGATTTGTATTTTTTTTGTCAAATCTATTTAAGTGTATTTATAATTTATCAATTTCAATTCAACATAAACATGTAAGGACACAATAATTTAATGAGATATCGTTATTAAAATTTTAATTACAGCAACACACAATAAAATATACACATTTGTTATTAAAACAAACATTTAAGAAAGTTTAACTTGGTAAAATTACATTGTAAACAGAAGTATGAAAACAAAAACAGAAGTACAATAATCGGATGTAAAATGAAAATTAGAAACGAAATAATAAAACCATAGCTTACAATATGGTTATACAATTCCAAATTTATTGTTTTTTAAAGCCCACTCAATGTAACTATTCACTTCAAAAGACATGTTTATTTAATACAACTTGAGTAAAGCCCGATTTAACATATAAAATCACAAAAACTTAAAAACTTGAGTCTTTCATAAAAGAAAACAAGTCCTGTTTGGGAATTTTTTGACGTTTTAGCAGATGATAACATGAAGAAATTTGAAAAAATTCAAATTTCACTATTTGGCCGAATAGTAAAGCTATTCGGCCAAACCGAATATTGCTAAAGCTATTCGGCCAAACCGAAAGTAGCCGAATATCAAATAGTAACCGAATATTCGGTAAATCCTTACTATTAAGATTTGTAAAAAGCCTCTTTAATGAAAGGTGAAGATGAGTTACCTCGGCTTATATACAGTCAAACCCCGCTATAGTGAACCCTCTACGGAACCAACAATTGGTTAATTATATCCAATTTTTCTCTGGAATAAAGTATTATACTATATATTTATTGCTATATTTTTATACGCTTTTTAATTTTTAAAGTAATAATGGTTTTGCATACCTTGAATTAATTGAATAAATAATTTAATTATTTAATAATTTTTCAAAAAAAATATTAATTAATTTTTTTAATTTTCTCAAAATAATTATTGATACAAAAAGAATGTAAATACATATAATTAAGTAATAATGAATTTAATTTGCTACCTCTACATGCCTACATTCTGTGAAAGAAGTAGGTAATTTTGGATTGTTTACGATTAGAGTTCATCTATAATAATAAAAGAAAGAGTCTGTATGTCTGTGGATCGCAAAAGACCTACTTAGCCTGCTCTAAGAAATTCGAAATTTTTAATATAGATTCCTTTTAATACCTACGTGTGCACCTGAGGCTTAGTTTTTTAATATTTGATTGTGATTTTTAATTAATATAATTAGTTTTAAAAAAACGTCATCCACGTGGGATTGCGGGACCATAACAGGGCTTGAAAATACATGGACCGGGCCGAAACGCCATTATCTATTAGTTTGATTGATTTTGGTTGAGATATGCGCTTGCCCGAAGGCTGCTTCATCCTCTATTAGTGTTGGCTTTTTTAAGTGCGCATGCGCCAACACGAATTTAATTTTGTTTTGATTTTGAGTATATTTTCAAAAGTAAACATGCCTCTAAAAGGAAGCAATGGGAGGTTAACGGGTTCCCAGTAAGGCGGGACCATACTGCTAGTAAGGAAATAAGAGTAACAGAGAAGGGCATGTGAATTGGACAGTTCCACTTACCCCCAGTTTTCAAGAGGTAGTTGAAAAGAAAGAATGCATAGCTGGGAAGAGGAATGGCTTCATTCAACTCCGGAGGAGAAGAAGTTGCAACACCAGTGCATATTGCCGTACAAGCCGTGACAAATCGTCCAGGAAAGGGTTTTGTCGCATTATGGAGACAAGCCTTCCAAGAAAGGTGTATGTGTGAGATGTGGAATATGAATAATGGTTTGAAAAGAAAGGGCGGTTACTGGAACTCAGAGGGATAAGGGGGGAGAAAAGGAATGTTTACTTTTAAACAAGTCCCGTTTGAATACAATAAGATGGGAAGAACTGGTTGAAATATGACACATTGTTAAAGATTGCTATCTCGCTGCCACTTGCCATTTATAGTGCATCTTAAAATATGGAGAACTGAACCAAAAATCAATAAGGAAAGGAAATTTAAGTTCACTATAAGCAAACTCCCACTTTCTAGGTAGTTCGCTATATCCATATAAAATAACATTAGTTAAGTAGGAGTTCGGAAGGGACCACTAAAAAAGTTTGCTATAAGCGAGGGTTCGACTGTACTTCCGTTGTTATTCCGAATAGGAACGCAGAGAAGCCCTCTAGTCAAGGTTGTGTGCGTGTGGCCACAAATGGTTATTACAATTGCGTTGGGAATGTGGTGCTATTCGAGAAAAATCTGCAAAGTTTGTTTGCAACTTTAAACTATACTATAAAGGACAGAAACAGTATCACTAAGAAGTAAACCTGTTAATAACCTATATTAATAGCAACACATAATAATAAATAGTTCGGTAAATCTGCGAAAAATGTTCTGTAATTGTGGAATCGCAGTTAAAGACTAAAAAAGTAAAGTTAATGTTGACAACGAGACCTGAAAGTTAACTGCACCCAAACAAAATAGTATTACTTGGCTACAATTAAAGCTTTATTCAATTTCTTGGATTAAACATAACATTTGGCTATTAGTGTTGGATAAAAGGAGGCATTTTTAAGGCACAATTGAGGAGCTTAGTGGAAGCGACAAAAATGCGAACCCGAGAAAATGAGTTTTTTTAGTTGGCACTTAAATACATTAAAAACGGTCTTGTAAATGGTCAAAAATATGGTTAAACTTTAATTTTACGAAAGAGGCAAACCTTGTTTTCTTCAAAAGATGCAATAATATGTCACTTAGCACATGGTGGAGGAACTAATGTAAGGTTCACTAATCTCTTCCACCGTCAGCGCATAGAAAAATTACGGTTTCAAAACAACTGCAACTAAAATATTGATTTTTGAAACCTTACCTAATTTAAAGTATTTCTCATTTGCGAAAATTATTCGCCGAAACAGTTGCTTGTAAACAGACATCACGAAGAACGGACTTGTTTGTTGTTTTGCACTTTCTCGATGCGATGCTACTTGAACCTAACAGTTGTTTATTTCTAGTATCCGATAAGCGTTTTAACACATTGTCAGAGTTGCGTACGCCTCGTAGTTTCAAACATTAATCAGGCATAAAGAATAGAGCGGCCCATGCATATGCGCAGTAACGCAACTACTATGTTAGGCGCAGTAGTTAAAAAAACTTCATAATTACAATGATAATCAAAAAAATATTGTAAAGAATTCTATTTTTGTTTGAATTGAGTTAATAGTTTTTTTTTAGTTTTAACCAAAAATTCTGAAAATAAAGGATTAATAATAAAATGCTAAAATACATATAAAGCTGCTTTATATGTATTTTAGCATTCTAAAACAATTGCTTCTAGTTCTATTACAACTGACAATTTTATATACGAAACGAAACTGACACCAAATATTCCGTTCATCAACAAAGTACAAACCGCAATGCATGCAGAGATAGCGTGAAATCGTTACTACTTACTACCTACGAGCACTTTCGCTCCCGCAAATTTCCCTAGAGAGGGATTTTTTTCCCTGTTAGCCGGTGAATCTCCGGCGTCTCTTCTTCAAAGTTATTATTTTTATTTGGTGAAGAGCATAGATGACTTACATGTAATAAAAATTGCATTTTTAATATGCTTCTTTTTTGCGAACTGCCTTATGAGATATTGGTTTCAAAGTGGCTTCACCTTTCCCCTAGGGGCAGATCTGCTACTTTCTTTTTCAATATTTCTCTCGAATTACTTTTGTTTTGATTAAATGGTTGGTTAATAGACCTATATTCAGGTTAGTGTGCTTATTCAGCACACAAACATGATTATCTCAACCAGCCAACCAAAACAAAATTCGAGCATTTTTGGAAAAAAGGAAAACAAGTCCGCGGAGCTTTTGCCAGATCCTTCGTGAAACAACCCCATACCAGGTCCATGCTCCCCCTCCCCTTTCCATGGATAAAATTTTAACTTAATTAATGCTAAATTATACACCTTAATGATGGGGGGGGGGGGGGAGGGGCTTTGACCCACCATTTCATTTTAGTATTTAAAAATATTTTAGCATTTTTTCAATAGATGGTACTCAAAGCAACTATTGTCAACACCCACTTTAGGTTCATTGATCTTCTTAGAAGTGAGAAGAAAATAAAAAAGGAAAGTTTCGCATCCTTAAGGGGTCATAGGGGTCGTAAAAATGTGCAAAGAAGGTACTACAAAGCATAGTTTGATCTTTATACACTCAATATATAAGTATAATTTTTTATATGCAATTCTATAAGATTTATTTAATAAAACAAATATTAAAATTTATGAAACTTTAGCCAAAACTAAAATAAATGATAACAAACATAAAACTATTTGAACACATTGGGAATAGGCTTGCGCGCCAAATTTTGAGGTCAAAATTGAAGAAATGACTTTATATTGTACAAATATGTACAAGCAAAGACTTGTACCAAAATTCTCAGCTCAATTTTAATTAGAAATTATTTTTAAAAAATTTCAAATCAAAATTAAAAAAAAAAAAAATTAGAAAAAAGTCCTTAAAGTAATTTCTTATTAAAATTGAGCTGAGAATTTAGGTATAAGTCTTTGTACACATTTAAACAATATAAGGTCATTTTCATGGTCATTTCTTCAATTTTGACCTCAAAATTTGGCACGCAAGCCTAATCCCAATGTGTTCAAATAGTTTTATGTTTGTTATCATTTATTTTAGTTTTGGCTGAAGTTTCATAAATTTTAAAATTTGTTTTATAATAAATAAATCTTACAGAATTACATATAAAAAAATTATACTTCGATATTGAATAGTTAAAAAATTACATGAAAGATCAAACTATGCTTTGTAGTCAGCGTTGCCAGACGTAGTATTTTTCATACTACGGTAGTATTTTTTGCCCAAAAATCGGTGATTTTTGGGCAAAAGTATTTTCGGTAGTATTTTTGTGGTATTTCACGTAAAAGTAGTAGTTTTGTGGTATTTTTTTGTAAAATTAAAACAAAGACTCAAAACAATTCAAATTGGAAAAAAGAATACTTACATTTTTATACATGTATCACATTCAAGAATACACATCATTTCGGTTGCGTTGGGGGCCTACTCAGGTGTTGGCGCGTCACTTGACTGTGGTTCCAAAATACGAAGGCCTTCGAAAATAGCCCTCGTGTAGCTCTAGTGCGACGATAATTCAAGCCAAACCAAACCAAGAATACATATCAGAATTAAATGCATTTTAGTATCTGGTGAAAAGTTAACACAGTTTCCTTCTAACCCTTCTTTTGCCATGGCTCCCTCATCTGAAACTCATCGTAGTTAGGTTTGAATGTCGTCGCACTAGAGCTACACGAGGGTTATAAACTCATCGTAGTATTTTTTCAGAGGAAAGGTAGTATTTTTTAAGTTCGAAAATCTGGTAACGCTGTTTGTAGTACCTTCTTTGCACATTTTAAGACTCCTATGACCCCTTAAAAGAAAACATTTTAGACGTACTATATTGTGCGATTTTTTTCAGACAAACCAATTGAATTAAGTTTAAGTATGTGGTATTTTATTTATAACTACTGTTATAATAAAGTTTTATTTAATTTTTATTAATTTAAAAATAATTTTTTATTTGTAGCATGTTATCGTATTTTTCCCATGCTCAATCCGTGAAAATGGGAAAATATGTCTCTAAACAAAAAGGAGCCCATTTGCAAACATCACTTTTTTTATTTCACTATTAAAAAATAAATGTGTACACTTTCTCTTCAGTGCGGGGTGCTGCACATGCGGCGCACGAACTCCCTGCTCATGCCGCAGTCGGCGAGGTTGGTGTGGGCGAAGGCCCCGGTCGGGATGGGCGACACGGGACGCACCTGCAACACAGGGTCAATGAATGAGGAAAACGTGCTTCGGCTATTTCTAGTAGTTTCCTTTTCTCGAAACCGTCAAAAAAATATGAGCATATACTTGAGTGGCAACAGATATTGAACAACAGCTGGGATGAAAAATTCTGAGTGGCAACATCACTTCAGAGTGGCAACAATTTCGGTGGTATCGTCTTCATTTTTGGTCCTTCTGGAATTGAATTTGTTTTGGTGATAGCAATTTCTTTTGATTTTTTCTCTTATTATTTGTTACGCTGTGTGTGTTCTCTTAACATTGCGTAATTTATTGGAAGAATAGAGCTATAGCATATGATGTTCCTTAAGGCACCGGTGCATTCTGGGTCATATTTAGAATCAAAACTCTATGATCAAAACAAACGCTGTTGTTGTATTTCTTCGATAGATATACGATAGGGTTTTTATATACGTCGGGTTTTTTTGTTGCATCTAATAAATCAAAAAGCCTCTGGAGAAAACTAAACAAACACAAACTTCTTAAAGCCGAATTAGTCCAGTGAATAGAGACTCAAAAAGGGGGTTTACCATACAAAAGGTCCGGTATCGCTGATTTGTTTATATGTTGTGTGTGACCCCTAGGTAGTAATAAATGTGAGTTTTCGTCATCCTCGTTCTATTGCTTTTTCCGCCATCTTGAAAAAACGTTCGAAATTTCGCCCATTTTCCAGTTTTTGGCCTATAACTTTTTTCATAAGCATTTTTGAATATAACTTTTCGACACAAAGTTGTAGTAAACAAAATTTTCTTCAAAAAAGGTATGAAAAGTTTTTATGTACGACCACTAGTTAACACATTCGCTGCCACTATATCATCGATAGAGGCTGATGAAGTAGAAGAACATCCTGTTTTTTAAAACATGTTCGTTACAGTGGAAATGAATTAACTATTCTTCATTTTCGAACAAGTACAAATCCTAGTCGATGTCATAAAATTGCAAGGTTAGGTTGAATTAAGTTGCTAACTAAAGCTACACGACAGCTAGTCCTAAAAATACGAGGAAGTGTTCCTGGCGAAAGATTACCCTTCGCAATAACACAAAAACTGCATGAACATTAAAATATATGTATGGAAAATCATCAGTCACATCTGGGATTACTAGGCGGTTGGTTGGTAGGACATAAATATGTTCAGGCTTGTGTGCTTGGTCAGAGGCCCGCATTACTAGGTGTCAATTAAATATCACACAAAAGGGTCGATGACAGAGCTAGATCACGTAGTTTGTGCAACCACTAGACCATCATGCTTATCAAGTTTTCAAACTAACTTGGACTCATAAGAACTGTTGGCAAAATTGCACTATGAATTTCATTAGAATGTGCTGTTATCGATGAATCGGAACCACGCGACTCCCTAAGGAGTCAGTGGCACGCAACGTGTTAAGGAGCTACGAATCAGCAAAAAGGTTGTAAAATCAAGTGTTTCGAAAAAATATTAGGTTCTAACGACTTTCTATCACCGTAACTCACATAAAAATTCATTTTATCAATAAACAATGATTTTACAAGTCGTAGAAAATTTAATTTCCTATAAAATACACTTATCAAAAATAAGTTTTTTTTATATATTCCAAGAAGAAAGGTTAAATTTACAGAAACCCAAAAAAGGTTCTATTTTCACCCGACGATACAATGTTTTATTTTTTTGAAGGTAGCTCTTTACAATTGTAATTTTTCACTATTTTTGTGAATACAAAACTTGCAGAAAATAATTTTTCCTATAAAAAGGTTCTATTTGATGTTTCATACGATAGAATGTAACAGAGCTACGTTGTTCGAAATATGGCGTAAAATCTTGAATTTCGCCAAAAGAGTTTTTTTATCACTTTAAATCCCAATAATTAAAACAAAAAACTTCATTTTAGTGGAAAATACGTAATTATTCTAAAACTTGAAGATGTCAGTTATTATATTAGTAAGATCTCAAAGAAATTTTAGATTCAACCAAAGAATTTCGGTATATTTTTCGAAAAGCATGAGTAGAAGCCGTTATACGTTTTGCCTAAGACACAGAGAAAAGAAGGGAAATAATTTTAGCCCCAAAGATCTTACGATATCGTTGCTTTTTATAAAAAAAATATATATATTTTAGATATCGTTTCATATAGTTGTTATTGATGGTGGATATCTACTCCACCAAATGGTGTGGAGTCGAAACGCGACATTTTCTGAAATTTTCACTGATTATCGGAAGTACATTCTTAAGCATTATATATCTACGGTAATTGATGCATTTGATGGCTACCACGTCCTGTCAAAATCGACATTTTAATTTAAAAAAATTCGCACACAGCTAAATTTTGGTATAGGTCATTGGTACGCTAATATATAGTGTAAATAAAAAGTCCTCACCTATCCCATGTCTGCTAAAAAAAAAATTCTAGGTAAAAGTTCGCAAATACAGTCTAACCTCGATAACTCGACTTCCTATAAAAGTCGAATAATCCATTAAAGTGGCCGATCTCCTTTGTCAGCAAGTTTCTGAAAATTCTAATAAATGCAAAACATGATATCCTTACAAATTTTTAGTTTTTTTCCATCGTTTAAATGTATATATTCTCAACAAACATTAATATAGGTCCTGAACAAAAATTGTTAAGATATCAGCTCCCAATTTTTTTTATAGGCAAAAGTTTGAAGCATTACATCGAAAACACATACAAACAAGAGTAACAAGCATATAAATAGTTTTAAAATATCCTATTCTTACACGATTCTAGTTCAAAACCTTCTTCATACTGTTACTAAATTACTGTAAAAATTTTGAAGCAGTTGATAATAAAGAACTTCAGTTTTATGTTTTGCGTAATGCGTTTTGAAAAAAAATGCAAAAGCAAGCAAAAAAGGGCTTTAAAAACTTCGGTTCTATTAAAAACTAGAAACTAAAATGAAACAGATTTAGAGAGCTAAATGTTTATTTTACATTAAAATGCAAAATAAAAAAAACAAATGTTTGATATTTAGTCGATTTTTGCTGAAAAAAGGTCATCGGATACTTTAACTCGAACTTTTTAGTAGAGTCTCGATTCATTTCAATACTTTTCTTTAAAAAACTGTCCCGCTATTATTCGAAGTGAACATCAACCGGTCGCCAAGGAACCATTCATTAGAATACAGCCTAAATGACTTAGCCAGCAGGAAAGAGATATTTAATAATATGTATGTTGTATCAGCGCCATCTATCGGCCACTTATTGAAACTCTGCCCTTAACCGCCATCTTTTTGTGACTAGTAAAGGCGGTAAGGGTGGAGAGAGGATGTAATTCTTCAGAGCTGCACTTCATTAAATGGATATTTCTACACTAAAGAGTTGCTTTCTTCTTTACTGCCCCTCCTCCTTACTAGACATGGGGGCTCACCGCCGCATTGCCACCCGCCTCTCGTCGCAAAAATCGATATTTTTTTTTAAAAAAAAATTTTAATTTAAACTTTTACAAAACGAAAGTTCAAATCCCACGAGGTTCAGACATAAAGTTCCTCTCCACGGTGGGCAATCACGAACTCATGCACAAAAACGAACTTTTATCTACACTGCAATAAATCAGCGATGCCAGAATTTACATCGTCACGAAAAAAGTGAAAACTCCCGCTTCAAAAGGAACTTCCTGCGCCATCGTCAAGCGATTCCTTCTTCAGCCGCCAAGCCGAAGTCGCCATCGCAGTCGCCATCGTCGACCCCATCGTACAGTGGTATTTTTCCAGCCGTTAAGCAGAAGACGCCACCCGTGAGTCAGCCATCTTCAGCCGCTAAGCAGAAGACGACCCACGACGACGAGGTCCACAGCACGTCAATCCGAAAATCAAAACTACCCTCCATAAAACGGAATACATCGTCTTCAGAGCACGTAAGAAATTCTACTACATCGCCGACGAAACAAAACCAAAATCGACCACAAAGGTAAAAGTTTTCTTATTTTTCTATTCAAGATGTATAAAAATACTAAAAAAGAAGATTTAGTGAAAGTTGCTTTTGAATTGGACATCGTACTTCCAGAAAATTCCACGTTAACTAAAATTAAAGAGCTAATTGAGTCCAGTGAGACCTACACGAAAGATAACGAATTCGTTAAAAATTTAATTGCACAAACGGTAGATGAAAGAAATGTTAAACTAGAAATCGAAAGAAATAAAGTAGAAGTTGAAAGAAATAAAGTAGAAGTCGAAAGAAATAAATTAGAAGTCGAAAAAGTAAAACTCGCACAAATCGAACGAAATATAGAACTACAGTGGTGGTCATAATTATAAGGACAATGGAAAAACAGCTAGATCTTTTCAACAAATCACGGTTGAATTATGCAAATTTTATGTCTGTTAGCCAATAGTAAATTAAGCATTTTAAATAAGATTCTTTACAAATATACATAAAATTCATAATTTTAAAATGCGTTATAAAATTTAACATACAGCGAAATTGGACAAAATTATAAGGACAATTGTATTTCTGTAAGTTTAATGGATAAATTAGCATATAATTAGCTAAGTTTCGGCTTGTACACGTCATTTCATCGTGTTATAAAGATTTTGCGAGTGTTTGAAATTTTCATTACACTTATCTTCAACCATGCCACTAGGTGCGAAGCTTTCAGTGTTTGAAAAAGGAAAATTAATCGCTTATAAAAATTCCGGACTTACCGGACGTGAAATAGCATTGGAATTGAATAGATCAAAGACTGTAATATATAATTTTTTGAAAAATCCTGGAAATTATGGAAAACGAAAACACCCAGGTAGGCCATTTTCTGTATCTTTGAGAGATAAAAGACGAATTATAAGTAGAGCTTTCTCTAAAAAGCAAACATCGACAGAAATAAAGCGTGAACTGGACTTGAACTGCAGTGCTCGAACCGTTCGCCGTGTTTTACAAAATGCTAAACAGGTTCGATACGGAAAACTGAAGTCACGACCCCCTCTTACAAAAACCCAAAAGAGACTGAGGATGGAGTTTGCAAAAAAGTACATTTCTATGGGTGACAAATGGGATGACGTTGTCTTTTCCGATGAAAAGAAGTTTAACCTAGACGGACCTGATGGTTTTAAGCATTTTTGGTATGATCTTCGCAAAGAAAAAGAAATCTTTTCAAAGCGTTCATATGGTGGCGGCTCGGTAATGGTCTGGGCAGGTTACGCAGCCTCTGGAACTACAAAAATAGTATTTCTTCAAGGGAAAATGAACTCGAATAGTTATGTTGATATGCTGGGTGACAATCTCTTGCCACAAGCACCGTTGATAACTAGCGGTGACTATTTATTCCAGCAAGACAATGCATCCATACATGTATCCGCAGCTTCAAAATCATGGTTTAACGCTAATTCTGTAAAACTATTGACTGATTGGCCACCTAAAAGTCCCGATCTGAACCCAATCAAGAATTTGTGGGGTATTTTGGCGTATGAAGTTTACAAAAATGGCACTCAATACCACAACAAACGAGAACTGATGTCATCAATTGAAAAGGCATGGAAAAATATCCCTGTGAGCACCCTAAAGAAACTAACGAGCTCTATGACGTCAAGATTAATTTATGTAATTGAAAATAAGGGTGAACTTATTAACTATTAACTGTTTGGACTTGAAAATTCTAAATGTCCTTATAATTTTGTCCAGTTTCCTAACAATGCAATTTTTGTTTATTATTTTTATAAACTTAAATTTTATAGTTTAAAATTTTTTATTGTTCTTAAATGATTTATAGCATAAAGAAGTATTTTATGTCTAAATACATTTTCATTTAATTCAGAAATAAAAAATTTCTGTTCAATTTTCAGTTGTCCTTATAATTTTGACCACCACTGTAGCTTCCCTTCAAAACAATGCCGAAACTCAGCATAATATTTCGAAAAGTTCCGAAACCGATGATTCACCTAACATCGAAAATCTTATTCGTTCTGTTAAAACTCTTTCAATGCCAATCCCTAGCCGTCCAGAAAATTACAGCTTATTTTTCGCATCGTTAGAACGAGCATTTAATACGAAGAATATATCGGATGAGTTATTAAAGTCAGAAATACTTATAAATATGTTAGGCGAAAAAGCAAATCACATTTTATTAAATATTTCGGATAATGATATCCAAGACTACGAAAAAGTCAAAAATACAGTGCTACGTCAGTTCCAACCAACCGCACAGGATTGCCTAATTAATTTTCGCCGTATGCAAAGACTCGCAGATGAGTCACACACGCAGTTTGCTTCACGATTGCAAACAACTTTCGCATATTATTGCAAGATTAGAAACGTCAGTGACTTTGATACTTTATGCCAATTAATGGTTTCAGATAAATTGTATTCTACACTTGACCGAGAGACTCAGTCATACATAGCTGTCACACAAGGCGAAGAATGGCTAAAGCCAAATGATCTTGCACAAAAAGTTGATATTTTTTATACCTCACAGCGTAAATCTCTAAGCGAAGTAAACCGTCGCCAACACAACAATAACACCTATCAACAAAACAACAGACCACCATACAATAATCGGCAACCATACAATAACTTTCGTAGACCACAAAATCAAAATTCCCGTGGAACAAATAATACTCGCTTCAATCAACGCAATGTAAACAGCCAACGATCTGAAAACGAGTCACACGAAAATAACAGTCCAGTATTAAAAATAGCTCCAACAACACCCAAACCACGTGATCACGGTTCCCTTCAATATGAAAATGTACTACTTAATAATAAAAATACGCGAGCTATTATTGACAGTGGATGCACTCATATTTGTGTCAAAGCCGATTGTTTACCCAAAACAACAACATATGATGAAGAAAATATCACATTACAATCTGCATTCGGCGACACGTACACCGCCAAATCCGCCAAGGTAAAACTCTCGTTGCCACAAAGACAACCGAAAACATACGATGCCGCTATTTGCGAAAGTTTATTTTCAAATCTAATAATCCCACCTTCAATTTTCCAAGAGCTTAAAACATCACAAATAACACAAAATGAAAGTACACTCTCTCCGAAAACAGAAATCTTGCAACAGGAAATAAAAAACAAATGTCAAAGTACTATTCACACCGCTTCGAATCTCGGCTCCAAAATGTCTACAACACCGAAACCCATCGCCGACTCTGTGTCGCCGCAGCAAGAGAGCGTAAGAGACGACGCGCCAATCGCCTCTCAACCAGACATTAAGGTGGAGCCTCAAGCAAGCCAGGGCCAATCAGAGGCAAAGGAGGAGCTATCGAATGCAAATTCGCCCGCTCACCTAGAGTACGGAGAACGAAGATTTTTTTTAGCGGAACTAGATGATGTGTCGAACCGATTAAATTTTGATAACGCCACCGGTAAAAGTTTAGCCTATTTTCCCGTAAAGCACGCTTCGGCGAATGATCTTACGTCCACAATGGATTGTGACTACGGTAATGACTTATATTTCACACACGTTCATAATACGGATATGAAGAAACGTTTTTCACATTTAATTGAAGAATATAATTCGAACAAATTAACAGATTTAGGAACTTACGAACACCAAATTTTCGCTTCAGACGTACAAGGGGACAAGCCCATATTGCAAAATGTAAACAAACCATTAGACACTACGGGGACCAACCCAATATTTAGTATTGTAAGTGATGATACGCTTTTTGAAGATGAATTTTCTCACATATCTGATGCAAATATACGAAACACTATTATGAAGATGATTAAAACTTATAAACCGAATAAAATTAAAAGTACTAATTATCAAATGAAATTAATTCTGTCAGATGACACACCTATATTTCAAAGACCACGCCGTCTTGCATTGTCAGAAAAAATTGAGGTAAATAAACAAATTAAGGAAATGTTACAAAGCGGAATAATTCGAGAAAGTTTTTCAGATTTCTGTGCACCAATAGTTTTGTGTAAGAAGAAAGAGGGTTCAACAAGAATTGCAATCGATTATCGTTCCTTGAATCGTAATATCGTAAAAGAAAGATTTCCTTTACCCCTTATCGAAGATGTTTTTGACAAATTACAAGGTGCTTCTGTCTATTCAAACCTTGACTTAAAAAATGGTTTCTATCACGTTGATGTTCATGAAGAGAGTCGTAAATACACTTCTTTTGTAACACCAGACGGACAGTACGAGTTCACAAAGATGCCTTTTGGACTATGCAACGCACCATCTGTTTTTCAAAGATTTATCCAAATTGTTTTTCGAGATCTTTTAGAAGATGGAACTCTGATTCTCTATCTTGATGATTTGATTGTACCCTCATCTGATGAGTTCGAAGGTCTACAAAAGCTGAAAAAAGTTTTACAAGTTGCTTCGGACTATGGACTTGAGTTTAATTTCAAAAAGTGCAATTTTCTACAACGAAAAATAACTTTTCTCGGATATATCTTGGAAAAAGGTACAATTCGACCATCGTCACACAAAACAAATGCTGTTTTAAGTTTCCCTCAGCTTAAAACGACGAAAGATATTCAATCCTTTTTAGGTCTGACTTCGTTCTTTAGAAAATTCATAAAGAACTATGCAGCCATTGCAAGGCCACTAAGTGATCTTTTACGGAACAACACACCTTTTCACTTTGGCAGAGAACAACAGCAAGCTTTTCTACAGCTAAAACAAGCACTCTCCACAGAACCTGTGTTACACTTATACAAACAGGGATCACCATTACAATTACACTGTGATGCTTCATCAAAAGGTTTTGGTGCTATTTTGCTTCAAGCTGACAACGAGAACAACCTGCATCCCATTCACTATATGAGTCGTAAAACATCACCACAAGAAGAAAAGTATACATCATATGAATTAGAAGTTTTAGCAATAGTAGAATCATTAAAGAAATTTCGACATTATCTTGTAGGCACAAAATTCAAAATCTTCACTGACTGCCAAGCGTTTCAAAAAACAATGTGAAAAAAGAACTGCCTCCTAGAGTTGCCAGATGGGCAATGTTGATAGAAGATTTCGACTATGAACTAATTCACAGACCAGGACAGCAGATGAAACATGTCGACGCACTTAGCCGTTATCCTGTCATGACAATACAAGTTGATGACACAACCAGGAAAATCTGCGAAGCTCAGTCAAAAGATGAGTTCACACTAAGCATTAAACAACTACTAGAACACTCTCCAACATCAGAATACAAATACAAAAATAATATTCTTTACAAAATAGTCAATGACCAAGAGCTTTTAGTAATACCACAAGACATGCAAAAACAAATAGTACAAATTGAACACAATAAAGGACATTTTGGAATCAATAAAACTGAAGCTTTAGTTAAACAACAATTTTACTTTCCAAACATACGTAAGACTGTCGAAAGCGTAATATCCAGCTGTGTACCATGCATACTTGCCTCACGAAAAACAGGAAAACAAGAAGGATTTCTCCATCCCATTCCTAAAGGTGACGTTCCATTAGACACATACCATATAGATTTTCTAGGACCACTGCCAAGCACAAACAAAAACTACAAGTACATATTCACTGTGGTAGACGCCTTTACAAAATTCCTTTGGATATATCCTGTCAAGTCAACATCTGCAAAAGACGCTTTAGACAAACTTCAACTTCAGCAAACCACCTTTGGAAATCCTCGAAGAATAGTCTCAGATCGTGGATCAGCTTTTACTGCAACAGAATTCAAGAAATACTGCGAAGATGAGAAGATTGAACATATCACAATCACTACAGGTCAGCCAAGAGGAAACGGTCAGGTTGAAAAATTTCATGGAACGCTAATTCCAGTTATCTCCAAGTTATCCCTTGATGATCCGAACAAATGGTTCAAGCACATACCAGCTGTACAACGTGTAATTAACAGCACTATTTCTTCAGCTACTAAGTACACACCCTTCGAGCTTCTAACAGGAGTTAAAATGAAAAATAAAGAAGATCTTAACATCAAGAAAATTTTAGAAGAGCAACATATACACTCAGTTGTCCAACATCAACAACAAATGCGCAAAGAAGCCAAAGCAAATATATTGCAACAACAAGAACAGAGCAGGCACAACTATAACACTCGTCGCAAGACTGCTACCAAATACAAACTCGATGATATAGTCGCCATCAAACGTACTCAGTTCGGGACAGGCTTAAAACTTCGTCAAAAGTTTTTTGGCCCATACGTCGTGACTAAAGTTCGCCCAAACGACAGATATGATGTACGCAAGACCGGTACAGGTGAAGGACCAATATGCACATCCACATCTGCCGACCAAATGAAGAGTTGGGCAAAAACCTGAACTTTGACTTTTATTTTACAAACTTTCTGAAGTCCAGAACTTTATTTTTTTTTCTCCCAAATTGTGTTAAGAACTTTTTGCACAGACTTAAAAATTTATTTCTATTTAGTTGCTAAGTTAATGTTATATAAGTGTTTTCTTCTATTTCATAATTTTCAAAAGAGAATTTTAAAGTGATTTTAGAATAATTTTCTAGAGAAATGCTTAAAAGTATTTTATTTGTTTATGCTAATTTTTATAGTTCTTTTCAGTATTAGTAGTGAATTTATGTGTAAGTGTTTACGTTTAATTTTTATCTTGCTACATGTTTACTTTTAATATTTAGATAGCATTTTTTTTATTTTATTCAATTGCTATTTGTCGGGACGACAAACGTCAGGATAGCAGAGTGTTGTATCAGCGCCATCTATCGGCCACTTATTGAAACTCTGCCCTTAACCGCCATCTTTTTGTGACTAGTAAAGGCGGTAAGGGTGGAGAGAGGATGTAATTCTTCAGAGCTGCACTTCATTAAATGGATATTTCTACACTAAAGAGTTGCTTTCTTCTTTACTGCCCCTCCTCCTTACTAGACATGTATATGTGGATAATAGTTAATAATGGATATTTAAGTTTCATAAAAAAAAAGACACGGAACAATAAAAGAGTTCAACTATCTTGCTTTCCTCCAACATCTGCTTCTGCTTATCAACACTTGTATCGAGTATACTATCAAGTTCAAGCGTGGCTAGGCAATCAACTGAACCCTGAAGACTGGGGTTTTAAATTATTAAATAATATTTTTGAGCCAATTCAAACTTTACTCCCACCTGCTCCAGAAAAACTGCTTAATATACTATATTTTGTAATTGCAAAAAGGGTTGTATTGCAAACTGTGGTTGTAAAAAAGTCGGATTATATAGTTCTTTAGTAGGTACCAATTGCCATGGCCAATCTTGTTTAAATGTTGATTCAAATGCAACAGATGAGGATTCTTTTATTAGACTATTCCTACCAATTGTATTGAATAGAAATGCACGAACTCCATTTGATAAAGACTGTTTATTTTTTGAAACCTAGTAATACTCATGAATAATCCGAAGTATATTCATTGAAGAATTTATCTGCTTATCCCAAATGTCAAAATCATATATTTTTATTACATGTGTGTGTATGTGCAATAACTAGCTGCGATACTACGTCAGCATTCAGCAATGTTCAGAGGGGGTAAAACATCAGTATTTAAATTGGTTGAAAAACGTAATGAATGTAACGTAATGCAGTGTACAATAGAAAATTAATCATTTTCTATTATACACTTTCCCATATTTTTTTCATAGTTCAATTAGTAGATGTTCCTTAAACTAAAAATATTTTTTTTATTTAAACTATTTGTTGATATGAAATTGAAATCTTTTATCAAATCACATGTATTTTTCATTTGAATAAATAAACATCTTCAGGTTTTTTTTTAAATGTCACTAAATTCTTTGGTATTGAATCTAAAATAACTTTTATGACCGTAGCAATATAATAAATGATGTCTTCAAGTTCCACAATAATTATGTTCCACTAAAATAAAGTTTTTTGTTTTAATTATTGGAATTTAAAGTGATATAAAGCTCTTTTGGCGAAATTCAAGATTTTAGCCATCTTTCGAACAACGTAGCTCCGTTGCATTCTATCGTAGGAAACACAAAATAGAACCATTTTATAGGAAAAATTATTTTCTGCTAGTTTTGTATTCACAAAAATAGTGAAAAATTACAATGGTAAAGAGCTACCTTCAAAAAACTAAAACAGTGTATCGTCGGGTGAAAGTAGAACCTTTTTTGGGTTTCTGTAAATTTAACCTTTCTTCTTGGAATATATAAGAAACTTATTTTTGATAAGTGTATTTTATAGGAAATTAAATTTTCTACGACTTGTAAAATAATTGTTTATTGATAAAATGAAGTTTTATGTGAGTTACGGCGATAGAAAGTCGTTAGAACAAAATATTTTTTCGAAACACTCGATTTTACACACTTTTTGCAGATTCCTAGCTCCTTAACTAATTGTCGTACATAAAAACTTTTCATACCTATTTTGAAGAAAATTTTGTTTTCTACAACTTTGTGTCGAAAAGTTATATTCAAAAATGCTTATGAAAAAAGTTATAGGCCAAAAACTGGAAAATGGGCGAAATTTCGAACGTTTTTTCAAGATGGCGGAAAAAGCAATAGAACGAGGATGACGAAAACTCACATTTATTACTACCTAGGGGTCACACACAACATATAAAAAAATCAGCGATACCGGACCTTTTGTATGGTAAAACTCCTTTATTCACTGGACTAAATAAATTATTTTCATTAATTTTCTATCGCCAATAAAATAAATATCACTTATCGTCCACATGATTTATTTGCAGTTAAAAATAAATATTTAATTATTAGTAGAACAAAAACCATAAAACTACCCCAGAGTGCACTTAAATTAGTCAATGTAAATTAACAAGTAGGTTTGTAACAGAATCTGTCACTTAACCCGCTTCCAAACAACAGTTGTGTTTAACAGGTAACAAGGCGCCAAACACAGCATTAATTCTATATTAAATATTTACCCGCCAAATTCGGTAAGTTTCATTTATTTTATTTCGAAAATTAAATAATTAATACTTTAATCGTTTGCAAAAAATTATATTTCAAAGAATAAATATTTAATATTTTTCGCTTTTAAATAGAATGAAAACATTTCCAACCAATATACAAAAAATGTCATAGTGAAATATATTTGACGTCATTTCAAACTGATAGATGTCGCAAAAATAAATTTATTTTAATGTATTGTCTAAAAGAATTAAAGGTTCTCGCGTAATTGTTGCAATGGTAATGGTGATTTACACTGCTCAAAACAATTAGGGGAGCACATGTTTTAAACTCTTTCGCTCCCAATAATTCCTTTGGGAATCATCAGATTGTGATTTTTTTCTGACTAAGTTAAATTCGCAACTTATGTATCGTTAGATACATCATTATATGGAAGAATAACGTATTTTGAAGAATTTAATGTTTTTTTTTAAATATGAATGAAAATATAAAAAATATGGTAAAATAAATTTCACTTTAAAACAGATTTAGAAAATAAATTGACCCTAAATTTTCCATGCTTGCATTTTTTAGATGTTTAAAAATATATTTCAACTATTTTTAACAAAAAAAATTTTGAAAAAATTATTGTTATCATTTATTAAAAAGTTATTATTCCATTTCCCCCCTTTAAATTTAAGTATTAAAAACTTAAGATTTTTTCTCCTGTTTTTTACTATTTCATTTCGAATGCATAGCGAACCTATTTAACAAATTTCAGATTTATAGGATAAAAATTAAAAAGTTGGGAGTGAAGTTAAAGTTGGAATTAAAAAGTGCTCCCCTAATTGTTTTGAGTAGTGTAATTCTAATACAAATATCTTCCTGTGCTTTTTAAATGAGCATTAAACTTTCCAGTTTTTTTTTAATAATTGAAGTACTACTTAATAGAATTCAAATTCTTTTCTGAAATTTTCAATGTATTCTCATTTCGATGCGCTGAATTTTTTGACGTATCTCGCTTGTCCGTAGCATTTGTATTTTGCAACAGCGATTTAAGTGACTCGAAATTGAATTTCAAAAATTGTTCAATGGGAAATTCGTCGACAAATAGTAGATTTATGTGCCACATATCCCCGTTTTTTTCCCACATTAAGAGTGAAATGTCGAAAAAGCAAGTATGAAAATTGGAAATTTAAGTAATCTGAAACAACCCAATAAAAAAAACCCCGGCTAAAACGAAATTAAATCATGGGATACTAAAACGTCGGTCTCATTTGAGGAAGCAACAATGACGTGTCTTATAATTCTTTATTTTGGTATCGACAGCTATGTTAATTTTAATAGTAATTCTTCAGCTACCCATATGATGTAGATTATTTTGGCCTAACTGCTTCAATACTGACCGATTTGTATTGAGCTAAGAAAGAGCACAAAAGCAGACTTCACGACCCTGCGATAACGCTCCGTGAATACGGTCCCGTTCTATAATTTAAGAATAAGCAAGGGACAAATTTCCGTGTCTTGACTTTAAAAAAATAATAAGCACCTAAAGTTAAAAAAAATAAGCACCCTTTACAAACTCATAGTAAAAATAAGGACCTTTAAGGGCCCTTAAAATCGATAACTAAAAATAAGTTCCTAGTCATTTTTTTTTTTTAAAAAAGGAGGACAACTTGTGACAGTCTTTGATTTTTTTTGAAACTTTCATGATATGTTAGTAGAACAGTAACCCTTCTCTCCACGCATTGTAACATGCCCCCCGCCCACTATTTTCTCAATCTGTACTTTCCTTAAAATCGTCATGAGACACATGGTCAAGATGGGATAATCATCCAATATCGGTGAGATGCAGTTCATAAACTTTCGCTCTTTGATATTCCTTAAAACAGGTTTTGCAATAAAAATCAAACAGCTAACTTTAGATAGATTTTTAACTAGAAAGTGAGTGAAATACGTATAGTATTACATGTACAATAATGTGTAATGTTTAGAGCAATTAATAATATAATAAGTTATTTCTATTTTTTAGAGTAGTAGTTTAATTATTTAATATTATCGTTTAATATTTTAAGCAAATGACGAATTTTAATTAAAAAAACTTTGTTGAGAGCATATATATACATCAAAAGTATAATATTTATCCTTTGGTTGGAGTACCTTTGACTTTGTGAATAACATTTTGAGTTAATTGCATGACACAAAACTTGCATAAGGGGCAGTCTTCATATTAAAGTTTTACCAACTTTTTGAAGAATTTAATCAAATCACTTGATGTCCTTTGGGGGACCATGACCATCTCTAAAATGACAAGCGTGATCTATAAATTTGTCCGAGGGGAAAAGCGAAATATTGCAATATAAGGTAGAATATGTTGAGGAGCCCGGCAAGGGATGAAAAGTTAATGGTGATGAAGTCTATTTTTTTTTGCAAGTTTATTTCAACTGTATAGTTAACATTTTAAGTTTATTTATTAAAATTTAAAATTGTGTATGCCAAGGATTACTATTCTGGGCGCCATCGAATAACAAGACAACAATATTTATTTTTATGGGAGCTGCAATGTGTTTTAAGTTTAGGTATATGTTTTAGTCGGTAAATTTGTTTATAAAGATACGATTTTTTTAAAAAAAATTTTATATTTATTATAGTATATTAATCATTTGTTGGCATGCTGAAAGTTGTAGTTAATTTTAGTTCATATATTTTAGACAGACATGTGAGTTATTTTTTTAAAGAATGTTTTCTGATACACTATTTTTGCAAACATGAAAACGATAATTTTACGCATTAATAACTGTGTAATATTTTTTAAATACTTTCAGTGTATTCAAAATCAACGAATAGACGAAAATAGTTTCAAATGCGAAATCTATCTGCTACTGTAAAATAGAAATTTTCATTTTGTAATTTAAAATAAATAAAGCATGGAAATGCAACACAAGCCTATAGTTATATTTTTACAAATATTCTTAACACTTATTATATTTGAAATATTATTATTCAAAATAAAAGCATTGCATCCATATCATTTATATTCAAGAGTCCTAAAGTTGAATTAATTACAAAGATTTTTACCGTAATCCTCCATTACAAAATGTTCGATAATGAAGTTTAAAATAATATATGATTTTAAAAGATTTTTGCGCATACACACGCTATTTAGAAAGAATTAAATTTATTATGAGTTCAGCTTTTAGCAAATCCTATGTGATGTTAAATAACTAAAATACTTTGTTACTAAAAAAATAAAAAAAATAAACATTTGTTTAAATATATCAATTAAATCGACTTTAACACAAGACATTTAAAAAATATTATTTTAAATTAATTAGAGATACATGCATTGTAATATAATAATAAAAAAACTTACTTTTAATACTTTTGCTGTGTTAGTTTCTATTGCCACTTAACATGTAATTGAAATAGTATTATCGAATCCTTTGTTCTTAATACCCTAAGGTATCATCTGCAGTAAAAATACTATTGGTTCAAATACGAAACAATCGATTCTTTCTAGCAAGAATTAAATTCAAATATTATTTCAACTTAGGAATTTAACAAACGTACATGTGAAAATACTCATTGCAATAAATACTTATGCAATAGTATAGTACAATATTGGAGAGAGAACGCTTCCTCTAAAATACCTATTATGCACCGTGGGAGGGTCCTTGGATGTTAACTTGGAGGAGACTGAGAACCCACCATCAGGTGGTCTTTTAACTGGTTGTCATTTCATTTGAGATTTTTTTTTTGGTTAATTATTTAAAAAATTTTAACAACAATTTTAACAACTTCTAGAAGTCTAGTCACAGTGGGTTAGACCTAGGAACAGTTTTGGTGACACTTTGAAAATAAATATATTTCAACTAAGAAGTTCCAAGAAAAGAACCGAAACAGCTTATTTTCTTGTTTGAACTAATCACAAATTCTCACAGTCTGAACAGAGAGAGACTAAATGCATCAAGATAAGTTTTTAATGTCACCGAGTTAGAATGGAAGTTGTCAGGGATGCACAGACAGAAATATTTTATGTTAATACCTAATAAACTTTATAAGTTTCATGTTAGAAAAATTGTTTTGGAAGTTCTTGCAGGGTGGTTACAAAATCCTAGAAAAAAAGTTCTCTGACATTTCTATGATTACTTTCAAAAAAATTTCCCTGATTTAGATTACTAAGTAGATTTACTAAGTAGATTTTTAGATTTCCAATTGCTAGTTCAATATACACAATTCCATGAAGTAAACAAAATTTAATCCAGACATCACAGGAATTAAGACTTTATGGATTATTTGTTAGCCTACATAACTTTTCTACAATTTCCGAAACTCTGAATAAGTTTAGAGGACTCATTTGATCAGAAAATCATTTTATAATATAATTTTGTGAGAGAAGACGCCCTCCAAGATAGGTCCTTCAGGCAAATCAGATCAACAAGACTATTCTTTTTTTTGTTCAAGTGTCCATTACTAGTAATCACAAGAACATAAACCTACTGTTTAAGTAATGCAAAATAGAAACAAAATTCCCGGATATTTTGCAACATTCCTTGAGAATTCCCTGATATATCCAGAACTAAAAAGTTCCCTGATTTCCAGGTTATGTAACCACACTGTCCTATTACACATACCCTGCCATATTATGACAAAAAAAAAGCATTAAAAAATTTACAATTGTATCATTAACATGCAGCTCATTAAAGTTGGAGAGTAGAAAACATTTTAATTTCTATACAGACAAAGATATATACCATTTTAATGCAAACGCCAAATTTGAAATATTTAACTTACTTACACATGTTACGAAGATTTAAATAAGAGTATGATTGGGACCAAAAATAAAAAAAATTTAATGATTAGTTTTTAATAATGCTCGAGTGCCTAATGGGCAGGTTTTTTTTGTGCCATGACTGGTAACAGTTTCAGTGTTTTCGTTTTTGGTCCCTCTGGATTATTTTGATCCTTCTGATAATTTTGGCCTAATTTTTATCTAAATATTTAAAAAAAAAATACTAAACATAAAAGAAGTGCTAAATATTATATATTCTATATACTAAACATCTGTAGTTTTTACGATGCATTGTGAATGAAACCAATAATGCTCTCGAGGGCCTAATGGGCAGGGTTTTTTTGTGCCATGATTGGTAACAGTTTCAGTGTTTTCATTTTGGATCCTTCTGATAATTTTGGTCTAATTTTTATCTAAATATTTAAAAAAAAATTAAATATAAAGGAAGCGCTAAATATAAAATATTCTATATACTAAACATCTACAGTTTTTACGATGCATTGATAATGAAACCAAAATAAACAATGAAATCATACAAGTGCAAGAATGAAAACCTGAAACCTAAATCATCTGATACAACCTTATAGTCTCTGAAAAACATATCTTGAACACCAGCCCAGTAAACTTGTATACTGTATCTCTATAATCAATAAAATTTATTAACTTTTTTTTGTAAAGGCTTCAGATTACCCAGTTAGTTTTTGTTGTCCATCTACACGCTGTTTCAATTTAATGAGTAGTAAATTGAACTGGATCAGTCGTTTCATCATAAGCAATCTTCGAAAATGAATGCAACCTATTTTTTACTTTCAGCTGTCTTTTGATATGATTTTTAAAAAAAATATGTTTGACCCCAATAAGTTCCCAATTTTAACTGGTAAGCATGGCAAATTTAAGAATTTTGTTTTGGATCAGTCCAAACTATCCCTTTCGAAAAGAGTCTCTCTCCACCAAGGAGAGGGGGTCGCTCACCTGCGTGAAGAGCTGGGTGTGGGCGAGCGGGGTGAGGACGGGGTCGGGGGGGAGGAGGGCGCGCAGGGCGAGCAGCGCGGACGGGAGGAGGGGGCCGCGCACCTCCACCGAGTGCAGCTCCCGGGCGCCCTCGCGCACGCGGCCCGCACTCACCTGCAACGACAAAGAGTGTGATTACAACGAGAGCCGTCCATGGATGATCAAGATGTGTGACACAAATATAAGACGTCAATTCTTAAAAAGTTCTTGGCATAACAGATTTAACATATTTTTATATATACAGTAAAACTTATACAACAGAATACCTCTATTAAGTGACCACCTCCGTTAACGGGCAATTTTTCAAGGCACCGATTTCTCCCCTATATGCTTAATGTTAAAAATATCTCTCGGACAGACCAGACCAACCTCCGGTTACAACCACATTGCAGGTCTTATCCGGTGGTCACTTTTCCAAAAAGTCTTGCTTTCCCGCCGCTACTGGTCATTGTTTACCCTTTTCATCCTTTGACTTACCTTCATCCATATTAGCGCACAGAATAGTTCACCAGCCTGAAGAGTTGGAACAAATTCAGCAATTCCCCTTCTCCCCTGTTTTCTGTTTAAAGGATCACTTCAAAAGACCCTTCCAGGAATTGTACGAGTTATCAATAGGAAGCTTCTTTCACTTTAACTGCAGTTAACAATTGTAAGGTAGGGGTCATCCATTATGTACTTGACATCCCTAGCCAAAGTAACGCTTGGACACGCCCTTCCAAAAACAAATCACTAGGGTTGATCATTGTCACACAAGCGAGGGGCTAATGCTGATGGCAAGGAGTTTAAGGTAGGTAGGTTTGAATTATCTTCGCACTAGAGCTACACAAGTGCTATTGGTGACAGGCGTCATAATTTACAAGGAGTTTAAGAAACTTACAGCATGGAGGAATACCAGTGAATGTTAAATTCGCAAAACATGAAAGACGTTTTAATAAATAGTCTTTTCAAAACTAAAAATCAAATTGAAAACTTTCCGAAAAATCGAAAAAAAAAATCTATCAAAAAGATATTTTTTTCTTATCTTAAAAGATTGTAACATGCATTGTAAAAATTAGGACCTTGTTTAATGTTTTTGGATATAATTGAAATAACTAAATAAAATGATGAAAATTGCATATTTTTCTCAATTTTTACTAATAAACCATTGTTTATAAAATTGATTATTTGAACATTTTGGCAGCTCAGTAATGAAACTTCTCAACGAGACCACCAACAACAGATTTTCCTCCTCCCGAGAAGTTTTACAGTGTTTGAAAAATAAGTTTAGATATACAAAACATATGTTATATGTATGCCAAAAAATACAAAAATAAAACATTAAACCAGTTAGTCTATTGCAATAAAAGGCAAAAATGACAGTTTTTGAGAAATTTTGGTGATGTTCCGGACCACACCAATTTTCTTTTAAGGAGAAGGTGGGGGAAGACTAGTTTTAAATACTCATTTAAGTGAAAATTGAATAACTCTACTTTTAAGGGGGGATCATAGTTAGCGACAGCAAAAATGACCAATTCGTAGTATTGATTTCGAAAGGCTCTAAATCATTTGAAAATTATGGTACAATAAAAAAAATGTACCAAATTATAAATTGTACTTTTATTATTATATTTACACCTAAGAATCTTATTTAAAAAAATTATTATTTTTGAAAAAAGACATATTTTGAAACATACAATTACGAATTTTCAAAAATACAAGTATTTTTTCGGTACACTTTTCTCCAAGTCTATTAAGTATTTCTTAATCATTTCTTTTGTGTGTTATAAAACCATTTTAGATCTAATTAAGTCACCTATTTTTTTTGCCGAAAATAATGTTTAAATTCTATTTTAAAAATATTATATTCTGAATTCATAAAAATTCTGATTTTCAACGAAGAAAAGTGTAAAATAATTAAATATATTTTTTAATTTGTAAGACTAAATTAGGTGACTTAAATAGATCTAAAATGGTTTTATAACACACAAAAAAAAGTATTAAAAAATATTCAATAGATATGGAGAAAAGTGTACCTAAGTGTTGAAAATTATAGTTTTGAGAAAAACGCGAAAAACAAATACAGTCGATCCCGTTAACACGAACTCGAAATGACCACCGAAACATTTCTTGTTAACCAAATTTCATGCAAATCGTCAGGAATTTTTTTTTACATTGAGCCAGTGAATATTTTTCAAATATCAACACAAAAAAATCATGTTTTATAATGTAATACATAAATGATACAAACATACAATTAGTAATTCAAAGGAGGCGTGGCACATTTGTTTATTTTTATTATTTTAATTTTTTATAAGAAATAATTAGCCGATCGATACAAAATTGGTCTTATTCGATAGATCGGGCTTCCATCTATCAGAAAATACTGGTTTCAAAAATTCGATTTTTTGGTTTTTGCTAACTATGATCCCCCCTTAAAAGTATTTTTAATCATCAAAAAGTACTTTTTAATGCATTTAAGAAGTTACTTTTACTTATAAAACTATTGGTAATCTACAACATCCATTAGACAATCAAGATGTCTATTAGACATCGATTGCATAACTGTTCACAAAATCTATTTTTTAGACATATTTATACAAAAGTTACTTATAAAAATATAAATCTTAAGTATACACTAAAAAAATTACTTTTTAAAAAATTATAAAAATTGTTTGAAATGTGCGGATTGCAAAGACCCCAATAAATACAGGTCTCTTATCTTTTAAAAAAGTTTTCCTCAATTCAAATGAGAGACCTTGCTTCAGAGAGACGAAACATTCAAACAAGACGCGTCTTCTAAAAAGATACAACAAAGTTAAGGAATAGAAATAAATCTCCCCATTTTAGAACAATTCTTGCAGCAGTCCTTCTACAACAAAATGGTCGTCACACCCATTGGGATTGGTTAACAATGTACTAACAGGAGGAAAGGTTTTATGGAGTTCCAACTTTTATTCAATAATCAAGAAGTAGGGTCAGATTTGCAGCTTGTAGGCTATGATTGATTTGCCACAATGTTCTTCCCCTTCGGGGAGAGGTCGCTGGTTGGATGCAAAATGGGGTGCATGTGCTGTTTCAAATAGAAACACACATTAGAATCATCCCATGCAACACACCAAAGCAAAGTAGACGATTTCTTAAAAACTGTTCGTCGTATTTTAGAACCACAGTCACGTGACGAGCTGACACCTGACTGTTCTATTTTTCTTTCAACTTTGAAATCCTAGAGAAGGAGGTGCAATCGCTCTCAAAGTGACCACTTTTGCTACAAAATATTAGCACGATATATACGTTCACGCATTAATGTAATTAATTTGTTCTCTTTTTAAAATATATATGTATCTCTATTTCTATATCATAATTTTTTATGCCGAATGCCGTTTTAATTGGTTGTCAAATTCGCTGCCCTAAAACATTTTCCACTCTAGGCTACAGCCTACTTAGCTTATTTAAATCCAGCCCTGAGTATGGTTGAGTGGTTCCAACAGTGACCAGATTTTTTATATGTCAATGCAGCAAGTACGGAATATATCCCCCCCTCCAAATAGATGCCTAAAAATGAATTCCAGCCAGGAATTCATTTTTCGTATGCAAAGCGTACAAGGCAATTCTTTTTTGGAAAGTGTTTCATTAAAAAAATAGTACACATTTTATCTAAAATATATGAAGGGAAGAGATTTGGACTACTATTTGTGCATTTCTTCATTTTATGTTTGACAACATATTTGCCTTTGCTTGAAATGCAGTCCATTTTGCAGCACAAAAAACCAAGGGCACTCCGGAATGTATTGCGGGACAGGCTGGGACCTTACCTGCAGGGGCGTGAGGGTGGCCCCCAGGAAGGCGCAGGGGGCCAGGAGGGTGGGGGGGACGCCGCTCAGCACGCCGCCCCCCTTCTCCCGGGGCGCCCCCCCGCACGCCAGGAAGTTGACCAGCGCCGCCACCGCCGGCCCCCCCTCCACGCACACCAGGGACGCGCCACCACTGCCACCGCTCCTGCACACAGGAAAAAAAGAAGGATTAGGGGGGGGGGGGGGACAAAGAGTAGGTGGAACATTGTTGGCTTATATGCCCTTAGTAAACGTTGGTGTAAATGTCCAAGAAGAAATAACATTAAATTCTGAAGCAAACATTGAAAAATAAATAAAACCTTAAAGTGAAGTTAAACTAAAAAAAGTGAGTACAGTTTTTTTCTCTTTAAAATTGTCGTGCTTCCTTGTGCATATTGCTCGCCTTGATGGACTTGCAATGACGAGATAAGTATTTTCTTTTTCTTGTCTAAATATTAGAGATGCTTGTGATATGTGAACTGAGCTTACTTGTTAACTTTTAATCTTTAGTATCAAAACTAATTTTTATTCCTTATTCTGTTAAATAAATAGTATTGCTATTTTTTAACCTCTGTCCTGTTTTCATGCAACATCGACACTGCACACCCTACGCCAAATGCAATAGTGGGACAGCAAGGGGTGACCCTTTGGAGAGAGAGACACTGACCTGGGGTCGCTCCTGCGCACGGGGAACGCGTCCTGGCTCAGGCCGAGGCTCTCCAGCCACTCTTCTCCCCTGCAACACAACAAGCGCACACAATGAGCACACACACACCTAGGGGGGGAAGGGGGGGGGGGGATTAGAGGGAAAGGGGGGGGGGCGACTCACTCGCTGTCCTGCTGGGCGGCTGCGGGCTCGTCCGCGCACGCCAGGGGCATGCTGAAGGGGACGCCTGCAACGAGAGAGAGAGGGAACGTCACGGCACTGCATGAAGCACGACCCAAATAGGGGGACATCTAATAAATAGGGATGGGGATGCACATCCATAACATATCCCAAACATCTAAGTCTAAATGAGTCCACACAAAGATAGCTAATAGATAACTAAAAAATAGATTTTGTGAACAGATATGCAATAGATGTCTAACAGACATCCTGAACATCTAATGGATGTTGTAGATTACCAATAGATATCCAGTAGACAACAGTAACTGTGTGGCATCAGTCTGGCAGTGTCTGATTTTTTTAAATTGTTTTTCAAATTGCTCTTGTGAAGTTTGATCATTGTAACTGTGCTTCGATAAAAAAAAAATCAATATCTTGCTATTATAATGTAGATGATAATACTTTTAGGTATGGATTTAAAAACAATAGATTTTGTGAATGACCTATTAAGTAACATTTTGATCTTAAAGCATTGGGGAAAAACCCATAAACTTGTAGAGTATGAGGAAATGAGATGGTAATCATTTATAACAAACGTCCTCCTATGTTGGTTCTATTAATATATCCATTAGATCACTTCCTGTATAAGAGCAGCATCTATTCTCAAAGTCCGTCGCCACAAACCACAGTTGAACAGACCAAAATGAATACCTGTCCCTATTAAAATTGTTTTGGGTTGCCTATCATTTTTAGCAAACAGGACGAAGCCAGATATTTGTGATATAGTTAATTTCTTGATTTCAAAAGATCCCCAGGTTTAATTCATTCGCATGTCTCTTGAATCTTCTAGGCTATGTCTGGAATACAAAAGACTTCAAGCTTAAACTGAACTGTCAACTCCCATCAATAATTTCCTATTCCAAGACCATCTTTCTTTAAGAAAATGGACGAATTCAGAGAATTCCACTGAAAGCACGACAACAGTAGTACCTTCCTTGGCGAGCTGCGCGCGCAGGGCGCGCGTGGTGGGGGCGAGCAGAGCGTGCAGGGCGGGGAAGGCGGCCGCCCCCGCGCACCGGAACAGGGCCGTGAAGTGGGGGCCGCACACGTAGAAGAAGGGGCACTGGAACAGGCGCACCAGCTGGTACAGCGAGCGAAGGCTGTCACACCTAAGGTGGGAGAAAGTGGCGGGGAGTACATTAGGAGCACTTTGGGATTTAATCAAGCACAGAATAACACTGCAACAGCATTGGCGAAAACTAAGATACTAACAAAATCTTCTGCGATGGCATGACACCAGGGGTCTGGGAACACTATCTAAACAACACCTTATTGAACTAAACTCCTCGGGGCAACATCCATTAGTGGGCCAAGGCCTGCCATTCTTATTTCAGCTCTCATGACCTAGGGCTCTGGAGTGCTAGGCATATGTCCAGGTAAGGTGGTCAGCCTCACGTGGAACCCCCAGTGTTTAGTTCCCAAGCATGCTTGGTATCCATTTTATCAACCCACTCAAGGGATGAAAGGATGGGTCAACCTCGCTCAATCCGGGATTCGATCCCCGGACCTGTTTTGTGGCAATGCGAAGCACTACCACATTGCATATTTTGCATCTTATTAAGTAATTCAAGTCAATTTTGATTATAGATATGACTTTTGACCACCTTAAAACCTTCCCCAGTAAGAAATAAGCACAAAATATGATTATTTTGTTGTTATTTAAAGATTTTTAATATACCTGAGACACCAAACATAAAATTTTGTGTACATCAGGAAGATTCTCCATGGTATTTTCTGCCTTAATTTTCAAGGCAAACTCTTACTATTGATGCACAAGATAACGATTATCAAAATGGTACCTAAATCGACAGGAATTTCTTAAAGGAACTTTTAAAGTCAGCCCTTTAAAAGTTATCCTCAACAAACCAATAAAAGGAATCTGTAAAGTTTACCAGAGTTGTTTTATCTAACAGGGCTCAATGGATAATTCCCATATTTAAAAAAAAATTATAAAATAAACGCACGCTTTTTAAAAGCCTAACTTTGAACTCCAATAAAAAAAATAACTACTCATCGGAGAGCAAAAAATTTTCGGCAAGTATTTTGTCTCGTCTATTTAAGACTAAAGTACAGCAAACTTCTCAATTTTTTTTTACATTTCATGAATAAAATAAATAACCCTTTGTAAGTATAATATAGTATTTTTGTTTTACAAAGTATTTTTACAGCAGCTAAAAATATTGAAAGTTAAATTCTAAAATTTAATAATAATTTAAGATAATTTTCTTTATGGAAAATTTTCAAATTTTAAATATAGCAACTAATTAATTTATATATCATACATATGTTGGGTTTAAACAACTGAGAAAAGAATGATTTTCCACTTCAGACTGTATATTTAATAAAATTTATCAATTAAACTTTGCAACTTGAGTTCTGCAATCAGCTAAAGTTTTAAACATAAATAAAAACTTTATCCAATTGGTTTCAAAATTATTTGATGATATTAAAGGATATTTTCAGGGATTGGAGTAATGCGTTACTTGTAACGCCATTACTAGTAACAGTTACTTTTTTTAGGTAATGCCCAGTACCGCCGTTACATTTTCCAGAAAGTAACTGAAACTTAGTTACTTTTAGCGGTAACAAAGTAACGGAAATTGTCGTTACTTTTCCGTTACTTTCCACAACGCTTTTCCACGGAGCTCAAATGTTTTAGCTGTTGTTCATCGCTTGAGTTGAAAAACAAACACAAACACAGCAGTCAACGCATGACACAAACCCACAGAGGTCCCTCACCACTAAGGGTACGGGGGGGAAAGGGGGTAAAACACCCACAGACTCTCACTTTTTCTTGGAATATAGGGGTCGAAGTGCTGGGGGGGGGGGGGGTCTTCGGTGACGCACCCTCCTCAATTAGCACAAAACAAAGTGTCTAGGTATTGTTTGGTATCAATTTCACATCTTGTTTTTCTTGGAATCTTTTTTGTGGGATGCGGATGTACACCCCCACTCCTGCTCTTAGAAAAGTCTAGTTAGTCCTCTGTTACTAACCAGAAAGCGCAGGAGCAGGATTGTCCAACTTAAAAGCCCTAGAAAACTCCGACGCCGAACGAAGTTTGAAGTGTACTTCAAATCTATTTTTTTTTTATAAAATAAATGATATTTTGGTTCAAAAATTAATTAATGTAACCAAAATATCACTCAATTCTTGCAAAATAAATCGCGCATTTTGATAAGTCATCACTAATTATGATATAGAGGTAAGTGACGACTTGTTATAGTTTATGTCATTATTCATTATCTGTATTTTTTAATTGTTATCATTTTTGCATGTCATTTGTAGTAGCTATATTATGCGAAGCTTGTTTGTTAGTTACCATTTTTTTAAATAGACAGCCTTATAATTGTTTGCCCAAATCATGAAATTTTTTGTTAACTTATATAAATCAGTAACTTTAATCCGAAATAAGTGTTTAAGCGTGTTTATTAATAGTTACCATATGTTTAAGTTCATCATTAATGAAGAAATTTGACTTCTTATGATGAAATTAATTTTTAATAAATAATTTAATTTTAAATTAATAAGTTATAATTAATAATTTTAATTTATTAGTACTAGCTATGCAATTAATGAATGTTATTAGTTATAACTAATTTTGTTTTAAACAGATAATTATAATGAGTTATAATTATTAATATTCATTTATTAGCATTTTCAAATAAAAACTACATTGATAATTATTATAATGAAGTTTCCTTTAAACCGAGTCGGCAACTCGAAAATTTTGTAAATTAACTGTACCGTTACTTTTGTTGAAAAGTAACTGTAACTAGTTACTTTTCAAAAAAAGGAACTGTAACTGTAACGGAGTTACTTTTTTAGCAAAGTAACTTTAACTGTAACAGAGTTACTTTTAAAAAGTAACTTTCCGATGCCTGGATATTTTAGACGTTTTAATATTTTCTTACATTATTTCTCTAATTATAATTTCAAATATTACTCTTTTAACATTCATTTCTGGGCCAATTTTGTATTATTTTGAAATAAATCATGCATCAAAAATTGAAAAAATTAAAGATAAGTGGTAGATTTGAGCACCTTACAAAAGAACTGAAAGCTGAAACCCAAATTATCATTGATATTGGTCTTCCCGCCCAATCTAGCTTACACAATCCTTTTCTGTCCCATAGGGGGCCCTGGAGCAGACGGAAAGCCCTGGAGGATGGGTCCTGAAAAGAGGAACCGGCTTCTCCATCACTGGTAAAGAGAGAATGCCGAAACAGATGCACCGGGTCACCACCCGTCGCTGCTGAGCCACGCCAGGAGAAGAAACGGACAGAGATCATGGACCAGCACATGGCATGGACGTTAGAGGAAGCTTCAACATTGACAACAGTGAGCAAAATTTAACTTTTTTTTTTCTTATATTTGAGTTACGTAAGACATGAAGAATACCCAGTAATTTTTTCCATTTAATTACCCATCTTGGATATAGTAATGATTAATATCAATTTCTCAAAAATACCTTTGATAATAAGCTCAAATTAAAGAGAATACATATTTATGTAAAAAATAATCAGTAAGAATTAAAAATGAGCTACTCCAGCAAACAGCAAACAATTTGCATTTTTTAATAAGTTTATTTGCTTTCTAATAAGCTTATGTTGCTGATACCGTTCGTTATTAAAGTACAAAATCCCGCTACTTATACTACATTAAAATTTAAAAAATGCTATAAAATTACCAGATAATGTCATAGTAATTTCCCGAATAAAAACATTTTAGCTCATTTGGCGTGTTTGAAAAATTTGGCGAGGAAAATACATAGCTACCATTGCACCCATTCAGCTCTGGCGCAAAGACCATCGCACAAACAACCAGCTATTTAAAAAATGCTCTTTTGCGCATTTTTTGTAATAACTTGGCGAGTTTGGCAAAGTATTTGGCGAATAAAGGAAGACATGAAACCTTAATATGCATCTGTAGTGCAACGGGCTTCAAAAAAAAGTAAAAGCTTTACTATGCTTTTAAAAAATTCATAACTAAAATCATATAGGCACAATAAAATAAATAGAATGGAGACTGGTAGGATTACGTAACTTGAAACATATCCAACTATTTTTTTCAAATTATTAATTTTGTTTCTGAATTCAATGAACAAATATTAAATAAATTAAACATTTTCAATTTCAATTGTTTTCTAAAAAGTTTTATTTAAATTTTACTGCCTGATGGCATCACGAAAGAGAAAAAATGATCGGATTTGAGCGAAAGTGGTGTATTTTTTCCCTTAAAACGTTCGAAAACGATAGAAGGAATGGTCTGATTCGAAAAATTCTTAGCCTATGTTTGTTCTGGAGATGAGATTTATTTTCGTGCCAAATTTCGTGACGATCTGTTGCGTGGTTCTTAACTTTTTGTGTCCTACAGAGACAAACAAACAGAAGTCGCCTTTTATGTATATAGATTCAAAAAAAAAAAAAATTGAATTTAAAAATATAAAATGAGCTTTTTAAATCATATAATTTTTCTTTTTTACCATTTAAATAAGAAAGACTCATAAAACTGCAATTATCAAGCTATGATATAAAATAAAGTTTTAGGTTTAGAAAATAAACAATCTATTATTAATAAATAAAAAATATTTACTGTTTTTTAAGGTTAGATTACGAATCTTTTATTAAAGGAGGATAATCATTGAGTAAAGACATGTAATGTCTGAAATGACAATTTCATGTGTTTTTGAGCTTCCACAATTATGACAGTCAGAAAGGCCCTCGCCAGATGAGACGGTGAAAAATGCCCCCATTCCAATCGGGCGAATTTTTTTTCTGAAAATACCTCATAGTATGGACAATTTTTCAGCCAAGTTTCAGTTCTAAAATATGACGCATTTTTGAGTAAAAAATTAAAGTTTTTTTCTTTTTAAATTGATTATTTTCTGAATATATTTGATAAATCCAAAAAACTGCTCATTAGTTTTTAGATATCATTGAGTAGTATTCTTAGGCTATGTCCAGACGGCGACAATTAAAACAAAAACTTGGCGACCGCCAAACGAGGCAATAGCGAACGGTTTTTTCGCCAAATCGTAGGTTTTTTTCAAACGCATGCGTCTGGAGGATCTGTTTGGTCTGCCCAATGCCGGTGTTGTGCTAGAAAAGTGGAATGGGATGAAAATCGCTTGTTTTAAACTTTAAAGCGTGACCTTGATTTCAATATTGATACGAAAACATTAAATTTGGTTAGTAATATTAAAACGTAACAAATTTAATTGTTGGTTTATAACATAGATTTTTAACTTATATAACATAATTAAATTGGATACTATCTGTGATTTTTTAATTAATTTATCTGCACCCGTATACGATCTCAGGTCTACGGAATAAGACAAAAGAAGAGCTGACCACTAAGCCAGAGAGATAGGGTATAATACATTTATATTAAGAGTTAAATAAAATAAAATCATTTTAGTTAAAATTTAGATACATTATAATATAAATGCTAGATTCGTAAATAGCTTCATGTTGCCAGTAGGTTCAGTTAGATTTTAAATTAACTCATAAGCTAAAAGTATTGGAGAGAAGGATATTTAACGAAGAATATTTAACGTGCACTCCCGCCACACGGGGTATTATTCGTCGGACATTTTTGGCTGCACGTGTCGCTTATAGACCGGCAGTTATTTTGGCGATGCCCGGACCCGAACCTGGGACCTTCCGCATGCTAGGCGAATGCCTAATTGACTGGGCTCCCCAGCCCCTAGGCACTTTCAAGTCTTTAAATATTTATATTTATCCACCATTATTTTATTTCGCTTTATATAACATTTTGACAAACCAGTATCAAAATCATCAATCATATCAAACCAGTTTCATATCATATTGGACAAACGTTTTTGTCATAATGCATAAAAAACGCAAGAAAAAAAATTAAACACATCAATTTAAATGGAGACATTTAAGGTTCTCAAAATGTAATTTAAATTCAATTGATTAAAAATAGTTTTATGCACTTCTACTTCAATTACCCCTTTTTTTTATTTTTTCCCTTTTATTTTTTTTATTGACAATAGCAACCCTACAACAAATTAACATGGCTTTAAATAGGAAAAGTTGTCGGGATTTTCGATTGTCTCTGACAACTTTTTTCCGGGTTACTTGGCGAGAGTGGAATTTTTAATTGCTTTTTTGGCTTTCGATTTGATTATTTGAAAATTTCCAATGATGAATTCGGTTTTTCTCTCAGAAGTTACAATAGCGCAAGACGTACCGAATCAGAGTATTCTCGTAGACATTTAAGGCATGCGTAAATAGCTAAAACACCGTGCGTCACAATTGAGGTGCAGTCACTGTGCGTCAATGTTTTCGTTGACGCTCGGTGTATGAGTTGCGGTTGTTTCATCCTCCATGCGCGCGCATCACAATACAAATTGTATGGGGATCACGTGACGTGACGCGCGCATCACGTGACACATAACGTGACATTTTTGTTTTTATTGTCGCCGTCTGGAAATAGCCTTAGAAAAATCCGCTCCTAAATCTGATCGAGCGATCATTATTGAAAATGCGATTTTATTTTTCAAAAAAAAATTTCATACAAAAATCGCTTGGTACATCTTAGGTTTTTGTCTTTGCATGTTCCTCTATTATCAATCTATAATATACATTTTTTTTCAGATTTTTTAAAATATTGGATGATAGCAAAAAAAAAAATAATCCTTAAAGCCTGATTTTTTTGCTCTAAAATCCATAGATTTAGAAATAGCATGCCAATCGATTGCGCAATCCCGTACAACGCAATGCAAACTGCGAGATTGCGTGATGAATCCACATTTCGCCGTTTTCGCAATGCATCACAGGATACTGGTTCACAAAAATGGTTTTGCCGAAGAGTTACATACAATAAAAACTGCATTTTTAACTTGCTTCTTTTATGAATATATACCTCATGCCTTACAGAAATTATCAATACGCATGCAGCTATAAAATTATGCTAGCGAAACTTGTAAAAAGTTTTAATTAGTTAATATTGAATATATATTTTTTATTAGTCGAATTATCTCATGCTGCCATCTGGTGGCGTATGGCATGCCATGTGCTAGAGCTTGCGAACTGCCTTACGGGATACTGGTTAACAAATGGCTTCACCTTTCCCCCTAGGGGCAGATCTGCTACTTTCTAAATCTATGCTAAAATCCTTTAGTCCGAAAGAAATTCTCCCAGATTGAATTTCCCCGCCTCTGTTAGGAGTGCCATCTGCCGAGTAAGTAGTGCGAAAAGTCAGGTTTTAAGAATATTTTATTTTTTTTAAACTATCATCCAATATTTTCAAAAATATGAAAAAATTATGTATTGTATATTGATGTTAGAGGAACATGTAGAGACAGAAACTTAAGATGTACCAAGTGATTTTGGTATTAAAAAAATGTTTTGGAAAATAAAATCATATTTTTAACAATGATCACTTGATCAGATTTATAAGCGGATTTTTATGAGAACACTACTCAATGATATCTAAAAACTCATGAGTAGTTTTTTAGATTTATCAAATATATTCAGGGAATAATCAATTTCAAAAGAAAAAAAACTTTATTTTTTACTAAAAAATGCTTCATATTTTTGAGCTGAAACTTGGCTGAGAAGTTGTCCATACTATGAGGTATTTTCAGAAAAAAAATTAGTCCGATTGGAATGGGGGCATTTTTCACCGTCTTATCTGGCGAGGGCCTTTATGCCTTGATTTTAAAAAATGGATTTTGACTTAAAGAGAATATATATGTATATCTTGTATCATATCGAGAATATCTTGCATTCATGGTGAGTGATGGTTCACATTTTCATTTAAAAGGATGAACTACTGCACAAGACTTTAACAGTGAGTTTCTGTACATATTATGTACGAGTACTGTAGAAGTGAAGGGAATGTAAGTGAATTAAGAATAGATGGGGTTTTAAACAAACACAGAGGAAATATAAATTAACATAAAAGCATATATAATTAATTAGGGTGTCCACATTAAAAGCAGTTTTTAAATCCTTAATAATTCCCTGTGTCACAATTTTATGGCATACTTTTTTTACATGGTTCATACACTTATTAAGAAGGAAAACAATTCAAGTACTTTTACAGGAAAATTCAAGGAATAGAAATTGCTAAAATCATACAACCTAAATAGATAAAGCATTATAAGCCAAACATCAAATATTTTTGTCAAAACTAAAACCAGGAGGGGGGGAAGTGTATGGATTTTATTTTAAATAGAAACTTCTCTTGCCAACACATGATCATGACTCGTACCCTTGATTAGAAGCAATAGAAACATATTTGGGTTATTCTGACGTGAACCGGAGCTACAAAAGTAATGAGACTCTTTCGATAATGCAGAACCAGAGAACTGTCAATCATTATGAGGCATTCAACGCCATTAGAGGATTTCGTAAAAATAACTAGGCAGCAAAATAAGTTCAATCAGGAAGGCATTGTTGGATTGCACTAGAAGTAGGGCTGGCTGATATTTGAAAAGATCTTAGTAAAATCACTTAATTAATCTTTAAAGTTCAATTAAATTTTTCACCTTTATTATTCATTGATATGGGGAGAATGGTGGAGTTGAATTATCATTCCACTAGAGCTTGGCAACAGGCAAGGCAGTTAAAACGAAAGAGAATTAAGAAACAGTAACTGAACCACCATTTAAGAGAAAGCCACAGCAGGATTAAACTTTTTTTTAAAAAAATCCTTTCTTTATCGATTGCTATAGTGATTGTTGACTTAACGGCAGTCGACTTCGGGTTAGAATAATAATGAGAAATTGGTGATTAAGCTCATGTTTGGCATGAAATGGAACATTTGGAAATTTCCCATGATTTAAAAAAAAAAACATCATGAATTTCTATGACTTTTCCAGATTGGTTAAATTCCCTGACTTTTCCCTCATTCTGTAGCCACCCACACTTTCCTTTCTGAGATTAAAAGCAACAGTTGTTTGCTCCCATAATTAATGGTGGGACCTAGTTTAAAAATGATCTGTTAAATCACTCACAGATGATATTAATCTAAAATAATAGTTCCAATGATGCATTACAAAATATCTTTGCTACTCAACAACTTTGTTTATTTATCTCCAACCTTTACAAGTCAAAAAATTTTTTGTTTTGCATAAATAATTTCCGAAATGATCAAAAAAGAAGGGGTATTTTCTCTAGTGGGGCTGTTAACTAGCCTTATAGAATCGATGATTGGAATTCTTATAATTATGAAAAGAATTCATGAGGGGAAATAGTAACTGTTCATTTTTAACAATCGTTTTTGCGATTACATAATCACATAATTTAGTTTGACGAATTTATGATTGGTGAAAATCTCAAGATAACTATTTTTGGCGAGATTCTTGGAAACCACAAAATAAAATAATATTGACAGTTGTGATAACTGTATTTTGCAATTGGCGACTGTTCATTTCAAACGCTGGACATAATTTACTTTTTTATTTACAAAATAACTCTTTTGGCAAAAGTGTCCTCCCTAACAGCAGCCCGATCAATCCAGTCATTTATGACTGTCCAAGTTAACTTATGAAGTTTATCTTTGGACAGTGGTTTCATCTCTCATGAGTTATATATGCTCTTATGTAAGCTGTAATTCTGTACGAAGTACTAAATAAATAATCATTCAGGTGAACACAAATAAAATTATTATAGTATTTTATCCACTTGGAAACTCTGCAGAATATATCTCCAGCAGCAAAAAAAGTTTTTTTCTCAAATTTCTAAACACAAACCCTCTCAAAAATATTTTCCAAGCGTTTCAGAGAATCTCTAGTTAGGTCATGCCCAGCACAGTATCCCAAGAAGCAATTTTTCATCGACCGATAATCAAATACTCATTGTTCGCCAGTGAGAATTCCAACATGTTATTTTAATCGAAAATTGCCCGTTTCCTCGCTAACTGCTCCGTTATGCCTGCTCGATGGAGCAGTCCAAGATGAGTTTTCAATCAAATGTCAATAAGAAAGCGACAACAATCCGATGAGCAGTAATTAAAATCTCGTCGTCCGATAGAATTTCGAACATTTTAAGATATAATTCTGATCAGTTTACGACATGTTAGTACAAAATTTTAAACTAGAGGGCGACACTAATTTTTTTGTTGGTATTACGGTAGAACCTCGATTTTGCGACCCCTTCGGAAAGTCCTAATCATTTTAACCTAGGAATAGTATTAAAAAAACTCTCTTTATTGTGACCAAAAGACAAGCAGTTCCTCGATATTGCGACCGAAAATTTGTTAGACACTTCAGAAAAAAATTTGCTACCAGAAGCCATTCTTGTATTTGCTTCAAAATTTCAACTTGTGGAAGTGTTTGTGCGAGTAGAACTTGTTTGCTTTTGTTTGAGCACAATAAAGAAACCCCTCTCCATGCGAGGAAAGGGGTCGAACAATGGAAGAGCAGGGCAGGGACGAATTCGTGGAATTCGCCGGGGACCAGTGTTGCAAAAGAAGCCAAGGTCAATTTAATTTTTCACGCATTTTGTTATTGGTTATTAAACATAGATTTAGAAAATACGCAACCACATTTGACCATTGGACTAACTGACCTTGTACAATTTGTATGTCTACAAAATTACTCTTAAAAAAAAGGAGAGTCAAATCTCAATGAATGTGAAATGTAATGTGTCGTCACTACTTTGAGAGAGAGAGAACAATGCCAAGGATTTTCTACAAAAAATAACAATAGAAAATGTCAGAATTAAGAACTCTGTTGGAACTTTGAAACAATCGTCAATTACTTCATTTTTATCTGCCCAATAAGTGTAAATACAAATTAAACGTCTTTATAGGTATTTCTTTATAGGTAAGTTTTTTCTCGGTTTGTTAGATTTTTTAATTAAAATTCTTTATAATGTCCCTTCGATTTGACGACTGTAAGTTGTTGGTCCCGAGAGCGGTCGCTGTATTGAGGTTCTACTGTATTTGGAATTTCGGATTTCAGGGGATCGAACCGGCGTTCTCGGGCCCCATGTTCTCATCTTGCATCGAGGAACCGTGCTTTAACCCACTCTGCCATTGAAGCTTGTATTGAGTTTGTGTGTAAATAGAGTTGAAAAGGATGTTTGTTAATGAAGTTGTATGTTATTGATTAAGAAATTTAAATTTTTATTTTGCAAGTTGCAAAATTTCTGTTAAATATTACTTTATTTAAGTCAACAACACTAATAGAAATAGGTTAAATTTAAAAATAACTTTGGTAACTTACGTATTTAAGTTCAAAATATTTGTTCAAAAATCTATTTTATAAAAGTTAAGTTTATCGAAAATTAATCATGGCAAAAAAAGTTAAACATTAATTTCGACGAAAATAAAAGAAATAAGTTATCACACAGCAAAAATATTTATTTGCACGCAATTAAAAATGGTGTGTGTAAATGAAAAATAACTATTACCAGTAGGAACATGATATTTTTCAGATATGAAGCTTTCGAAATAATTTAACGCAATTGGTATGTACTAAAATAAAAAAAGTCAAATTTTTCGGATTCTTATCGTTGTAATATCGATTCAAAATAATTTTCCGATGAAACACGTAGATTGAATTTTCACCTTTGACCGATATCGAATCGATGACTTTAATCAATAGGATTTCGATCACCTATTGCCGATCTCGTCTCGAGCACTTTTGGATAACGGATGCGATCACCGGTGAGTTTTCGCTAAACCGATGATTAATCAAGCAAATTTCGAGAAGCAATGCTACAAGGGATAAAAATTTTGCCAACTCATTTCTTATGCCATATATTATATGTTTGAAACCATGAAATATGTCTGTGCTTATTTGCTGCTCCATCACTAAGCTCCATTGAGTCAAACGTTTAAACATCTGGACGTGCATATTTATATGATTTAACCATTGATTTCAATTTTGTGACTGAGGTAATGTCAGCGGTTTATTTGTTTGAGTCAGAAAGGCATTTAAAAAAAGCTTGTGTTTTTCTGAAAACAGGGTGAGCAGCCTTCCCAGGAACCCCCCGCCACTCTGGAGTTGACGCCTAGGATTACAATACACATGATACAGTATTATCATTATGATGTGAGAAAATCCTGTAAAAATGCCAGGTTTTCAGCAGGAATCTTAAATATTTAAAAAAAAATAACCTTATGGTGACCGAATGTTATGCGGCGTATCCCGCACGCGCGATAAAAGGGAGGGTGCAAAATGGGGACTCACCACTTGGAGTGCAGGCTCTCCTGGGCAGCCGGGCTCAGGGCGGCAGGGCTGGAAAGAACAAACGAGTGGAAGAACTCATATAGACACTGACCTTGGTTCATGTTCAAGAATATTTGAAAGTTTATAGTCATGCATTTACTGCCATAGGTAGATGAACAGCTGCACGTATCACAATGAAGTATTTTGCTCGAAATAAATAACCCATGTGATACCATAGACCCTATTTATGGAGTGCAATGGTCTGAGTCAATAGATACTGCCATCACTTCCAGCGTCGTGTCCCTCACGGGTACTCACCCTGGGTGGTGGGTGCGCGGGAAGAGGGGGGGCAGCCAGGGGAGGGGGGAGGGGTGCTGCCACACCAGGCTGTGCTGGAAGAGCAGCGAGGAGGGGTCGCCCTGCGGGAAGAGAAGACACTCACTCCACCATGCACAAGAGATTCAATTCATTCAAGTTGGGATATGCATGTGGCCCCAGATGCCAAATCAGAGTAAACTCCTCGGCGCCCACGGCTGGGTTAGTTTGAATTATCCTGTTATGGTTAAGCCTGTAATTGTTGCACTGAAGCTACGCGAGTACTATTGGCAACAGGCGCCATAATTTACAATGACTGTCACGTGACAAGTTGACACCAGAGTAGGAACCTAATGCAACTGTTAAGGGCAACATCGTACACAGCATTGGGAATTTAGAGCATATTTAACGTGTACTCCCAGGATATTATTCGTCCGACATTCTATTGCTGAAGTGGTCTTTCCTTACGAAATTTGTTACTATGTTGGCAGTTATTTTTCGCTTTTAGTAAGGAACTTGGCTGCTTTTTTCACTCTTTTTACTGCTATTGTCTAAATGCTTAATACGAATCTAGGAAGAGCTGTTAAGTTCTCTTTTCATTAAATTTTAATTGCTGTTTAATATTTTATGAAAATATTATGAAAATTAGTTGCTATTTTTATTTAATGTATACAATTTTAAAATTATTTTACATCATACTGTTGATTCACACAAGAACAACATGGTTAAATTGTTAAAAATATAAATAATTTTCTGTGAAATTTTAAAGATTAAATTATTGTATTGTTTTTGAGCTTTAACAAGTTGTATTTAATTTATTAGTTATTTTCTACATAATACTATGTTTATTTTCAAGATATACAGTCACTGTTTGCTTTGTTTATAGGCTAGCTACTTTGCATCTTCCATAATTTGTGTGAATTAACTTTTTTTTTACTTTCATGAAATATTTTACAAAAAACTGCTGCAAGCCTGTTGTTGAATATAGTAATTTTTTAAAAACTAATTTTTGTGCAATAAGTCTTGAGTTTAGTGCATTTTTAGCATTTAAATTTTTACAAATTAAAAGAAGTGTTAAATGTAGTATTTTAGGAGCTTATCATGTAATTTGTACAGAAAATAAGAGGATTTGAATTATCTAAGTAGTTAAATTTTCAATAAAAGGTTTGTGTAATTATTGATATTTACCTATTTATTGCACCTAATTTTTATTTAAAACAAATAGTAATTAGTTAAAAAAATTGTCAAAATATGTATTTACCATGGAAAATTAAATTACAAAAAAAATCAATTAAAAATACAATTAATTAAAATTAATTTTGATTAATATATATTTCATTTTAATAAAAAAATTGAAACCCCCAGAGAAATGTTTTCCAGTTTTGCCCCAGGCCACATGACAATGATAAGGTCATGTCTATGACCTTTGTTTTGAAAACTGGTTGACTGAAAAACTCCGTACCAAAGCCTCCTGTTTGTTCCAAATGAATGTTACCTGTGGCTGGTGCGTTCCCCTTGCAAATGCCACCGTACCGGTCACTTCCTCGAAGGCGCGGAACCGGCAGGGGAGGGGGGAGGGGGACGTGAACCGGGCACGCGACACCACGCACCACTCCACGCCAACCTGCTGGAGAGAAGAAGTGGTCAAAAATAGTGGAAGTACCTCTCCATTACATAAAGCACAATCGAAGAGCTTAGTGGAAATACGTGCTAAGTGACAGTGAAAACGAGAAAATGGGCATTCAGGTGTTCACACTTAAATTCTTTAAAAACAGTAGTACTTACAAACTGCAAAAAAATATGCTTTAATTTCAATGATTAAGGGAAACTTGTTATCTTTAAAAAACACAATGTTGAACACAAACATCTAACTTTTTTCAAAATTATCATTTAGCATGTTCTATTCTTCGATTGCATATGAGTACCTTTTTCAAACTGTTTCAAATACTTCTATTTTATTTTTGCATGAAATTGTAAAAAAATATTTTTGTAAAGTATGTGATAAAATAATTCTTTCCAGGAAAACTATGACAAATTATTGGCAAAACACAAAACAGTAGTATCTTCATATAATTTTCTAAAGAACATTTCTGTATAAAAGCAAATGGATTAAGTAGCTTCCATTACCAAGAATATCCAATTGCCTTATTCTGCAGTCCCGGATAGTTATGCTACAATTGCGATTTTTCCTTGGTCCTGTCTAGGGCAGAGCCCATCGAACGGGGAGAATGCCCCTCTGCGGGTGCATCGCGAGATAAGAAATCACCTTAGAATCATGTGACCATGGATTTACAACATATCATTCAATGACTTTACAAGATATACTCTAACACTATTTCTCTTTTTACAAATCTTCTCATTTTCATGAACATCTCACCTCCTCCTCCTCTTGCAGATCTGGTGGCGGCAAATTCCGGAAGGGAGGGCGCTGAAACAGAGAGAAGGCATCTCAATGAGGGGTCAGGAAAGGGCACATTCCGGCCGTGGCACCATACTTAGGAAATAGTGAAGGGGAACCAGGGACATAGGACCCAACTCAAAGTTTTTTGCTTGTCACTTTTAATAAACACTATTTATGAAAGTGTAAATGCAGATAATTTATGCTTCATAAAGTAGTACACAATATATATTAGTATTTTTCTATAGTATTGACTGCAATAGTAGTAATAGATAAATTATTTAAAACTTTGGTTTGGGGTCATGTATCCCAATGCATAGGGATACATGACCCAACCCAAAAATTTGGTAGTAAGACTGAAAATCATCAAAAAAAAAATATCTAATAAGAAAACAAATATCATATTATAAAGTTTATTTAATCAGTATCAACTTGAGTATCCATTTCAGGAAATTCAAAACATTTTCCATGGATTCTTTATGCATAATGAATTGTAAAAAAGCTGGTTAAAAAATTTCCCTTGTACCTTCTCAACAAACCTTATACTCTGTTCAGAACCCAGTCATTTACTTTTGGGACTCCAATGATGTTTTAAAAAATTACTTGGTCTACTTTTTTGTTGTTTACTTGGGCTACATATCGCCAATTGCCGTAGGTCAATTATCCCTAGTTGCACTTTTTGTGTTTAACCCCAAAACAAAGTCATTTGCGAATGAACAATTAAATTTTCGCTATTACCAAGAAACCATAAGTCACACCCCACCAAGAAAGTCATAAGTCATCCTTATGGGTCAAATGTACCTAGTTCCCCCATCTATAATTCTTTTCTTGATTATGAATGTTTACAGCTTAGAGAAGGTACTAATATTATTTACCATTTTCTAAAAGTATTATTTAAAGGTCAAATATTAACCGCACCATGCAAAACCTTACCTCTGTGTCGTGCCCTGGCTCTATTTTAAAAGTTAAGCTCTGTTCAATTAGATTGAATTAAATACTAAATATTTTTTTAACTATGAATTTCTTTTTAAATGAATATTAAATAAAAAGGAGCTTCAATTAATTAATTTGTGCAATTTTATTTTTAAATTCCTAATGTTTACCCGGGAAAAAATATTATTTGGAATTCTCAACTCTGCTACTGCTGGTGAAGAAAAAAAAATATGTTTTTTAAAAATAATTTTACTTTGGAATACAAAGGAAATAGCAACACTTACATTATGTAAAAGTCTCATTGGTATTGAATAAAATGTTTGCAGGCTATAATATACTACAATTATATGAAATTGTTTTCACTTCCGTAACCCACACTATTCATGGAGGTGACACATAATTAGGTAGTATCCAAATACATTTCTAATTTATTAATATAATCACCGTCTGCTACTATGGATAACTTTTGCATTGTTATGGATTATAAATGGCCTGAATTTGATTTGTTCAAATCACTTTATTTTTGCTAAAATGTTGCTGCCATGTAATAAGCAAGAAAAAGACCATTATCTATTTCTTCCACAAGAGCTATTTGATCTACAATTTTTGACATATTTCAACAAATTTTCGCTGTCAGTTCAAATACAGTCGAACCCGAAGTCAGTTCAAATACAGCACACTTTTTTGTTGTGTTATGCCGTTTTTAAAAATGTTTTGTTTCATTTGTTCTTTGAAACTTTGAATCACTAAGAAAAAGTCAAATTCTGAATTTTTGGTTTGGGCTAAGCAATTTTGCTTAGCATTCAGCTCAAAGCAGGCTGTAGTTTTCGCGTTCAGCGAGTTTTGCCAACCTCCATTTACGACCGATTTATTAGGGAATGGGAGGAGGGTCTCTCCGTTAAAAAGTAGGTTAGAGAATTGAAGAATTTTAACAGATAATTCACTCACTAATGAATTTAAAGAGGAAGTTTACACAATGATGCAAATGATTACAAAAGTGTTCAATACTGCAAGTCAAAAGACACAGGGCTGTGGAACAACAGGGGCACCAGCTGCTGCTAAACTCCTAAACTAAAAAAAGCTGCAATTAAGAAAATATTGCACGCAACGGAAAATTATTTTGGATTTAGTTTTTTCTCAATATTTTGAATAGATTTTTTTAAAAAAATTAACTTCCTCAACTGATGATTTCTTTTAAACCAAGACCCTGATAAAAAAAAACAAGTGTCTGTAGAAAATTGTGATTTTAACAACTGGAACAAAGCAAGCCAAAGCAGGTTAGGGGAATAAAGACATCTGTGATGCTCCCGTCCAAACCAGGCGAAGGGGTGGAGGGAAAAAGCGAAACTTGTGCTGGAAGGAGTTTACCTGTGCGGTCCTCTCTTCCTGCTGCACCTCCTCCTCCTCCTCACTGGTGCTGGAATGGACAAGGATCCACTCACACAGAGAATTGGATATTTTTTTTTTGTCACACTGTGACGTAGTAAACAAACCTACGTTGAGTTACTGTGTAATATGATTGTCTACATTTTTTTAAAAATAAATGTAGCATTGAAAATGCATTTTTCTCTCAAAAAATTTTGTGTCCTTGACAATTTTGCCAAAAAATATGTTTTATTATTTTCAAAATGTCTCAACATAGCTTTGCTCTACATACGTGCATAATAATATACAAAAAAACTGACTTGAATCTATAAAATTAAGGGAGGAGTAGGGCTCCAAATATTTGAAAAAATCAGGGGCAATGGCCACATTTTAATCCATAAACTAAAAATAATATTTTTTTTTTAGATAGTTGTTCTAATATTCATAAATTTCGTTCTTCAACAATTCCTTTCATTAAAAATATACACACATTTTAGTAAATGTTATGCAGGATATTATTAGAGAGCAAAAGGTAACACTAGTTCAATACTTATTAAAAAAAAAAAAAAGAGCTCCCCCATTGCACTCACCCAAAGGGACTCTTCCTCTTCCTGCGGAGGCGCAGGGGCTTCGGCCGCAGGGCGCCTGCAAAAAGAGCAGCACAACACTCAGAAGGAGAATTTCGGTCTTTTTCGAAGGTATTATTCTAAGAAATGGGGCAACTCTCCGTATTCACTTTAAATACACAGGATTGTTGCATTTTAGAAGAGTCTTACTTTTAAAAACATTGCTGACCACCCACACAAAATTATGGCAATTTGAAATGTGGCAAAATGAGTTCTTTTTTTAACTTGTGAGGAAAAACCACAGCATACAGAAATATGGCAGTGATAAGAATGGAACATTTAAACAGACTATTGTGAATAAAACTAATTTGAGAATGAGATGCCAGCAGTGATTGGAATCTATCTAACATACAATTAAGTACCTATGTGTATCTACATGTATGTATCATAGTTAAGGATTTTTAGAGTCATGTGGGTGGACGCAGTTACTTTGGCAGAGGAGAAAATTCTTCTTGTGACAAAAGCGAGTTTGCCCTGAGTCATACCGCGCGTTGCTCAACCCCACTTGGTTACTTGTGTCAAGGCAACATAAACTTCACTTCTTGCTTATGGGAGTAGCAGAAAAGATGTTTCATGCAACTGCTAAATTGACAGTGTTGTGTTTAAAGAAAGCTTATGTGTTCCTTTGAAATGCGGTAGATTATCGATCTCGTTGGAACCGGGTGTAGGTCCCATAATCGAAAATTCTAGATAATAGAGACCTTTCTTAAATTCACTCGACCTTATAGTACAGAAAAGCGTCAAAAGCTATGACTGCATGTCAGCAAACCGTCCATATCCGAAATCCGTGGTGGTCTTGAAGTAGTACACATTGCATTTTAGTGTTGCACTCTGAGATTTCCTAGCAAAAATAAAGTGCAAAAACATTATATTTATTATCTGAGCAGAGTTCTGCAAAAAAGTGCTTATTTTTTAAACTGTAGTAGAGGCATGGAGTTTTGCTATTTTAAAAGATTCACCGCGAAAACGACTGCCCAATAATAACCCCAATTAGCAGGATAATTTTTGGACAAATGTTAATTTCTTTAAAACTTATAACAGAGGAACTAGGAAAACTTAAACAGAGGAATAGTAAATTTCAACAATGGCAAACCCGACAGATATATCTAACAGTCATTATGAAGAACAATTACTGGTTAGAAAAATAGCATAAATGTGGGAGCTATGGGAAAAGTTTTTTGTCCAATAATTATCCCGTGTCACCCTATACTATTGTAAAAAATATTTTTTTCATCTGCTTTTCAGTTTAATATTTATTACTGTGGCAGATGTTTTGATAACAGGTCAGATATGAACAGAATTTCTTGTAGCCGATACTGCAAATAGATCTAGTTATTTAACCCAAAATACTATCCCACTTTCATACTATGCATCTCTTTCCTCCATAGTAATTTAACCCCCTGTGTCAATAATTAAACAGCTGGCGGCACATTTCTATAAAATGGCCTTGTTTTCACATCAGGTCACAACTTGAATAGAACAAGAAAATAAAAAGTTCTCCACTTTTCGAAAGTCATTTGCTGGACCCCAACCTTGCCATTTTTATATGGCACCATTTCAATCTTTTACCAACTGTGTATTCAACATTTGTTCAAACAAATCTTGAGAATATGAGTTCGTATACCCAAATGTTATTGCTAAGGACAGAAGCTATAATCCTAACGCCATAGATATGATACTAACAGAGAAAAGTTTTTCCACCATATCAATTAGCACTTTTAGCTTCCTCACTACATTTATAACGTAAAAAGTGGAAGGTTTTACAATCTTTCAGTCCGTCCGTCTGTCACCGACTTCCACAGAACGAAACACAAGTCTCCCAAACAAGTGTGATACGTCATTTTGAAGCAAAAAATCAGTTTAGGCTACATTCTGAATTTCATTTAAAAATTTTAATTATAAGTTTATTTAAAATTTAAATAATTAAAAACTTAATCAGCATTGAAATAACATGCAAATTCCATTTTTGTTCAATACTTTCACTGTTGCCATTTGGTTAAACATCTGAGAAACTTTATTTTTTAAAAAAATAAAACTTTTGAAAAAATATTTATTTTTGTGATATAATTCAATTTGGATTGTTGTAATAGTATAATAGAGTTATTTTGATGGTTTGTTATATTTTCATACATGAAGAAAGGTGCATAAAGAATTCTAACGTAGCAAAAAGAATATGCCAACTCTCGCTTTATTTTTTAAGGTATCAATTTTATTAATTTATTTTCTGAACTGTGAACTTGTTGCTACAAAAAGATATTGATAACAAAATATTTCATTGTTCTTTGAACTTCAAAATAAAATTAGCAAACGCAAACGATTAAGATTACTTATTAAATCTGCAAAAGAAGATTAAAGAAAAAAAGTTAATTTTGGAATTACAACTAGCTAATGGCGCTGTTCGGCGATTTTCTTTCGATGGTGTATAAATAGATTGTTTTCTGTTGAGCACAAAATGTTGTGTGGAAGCGGTTTAGTGACAGATTCTGTAACAAACCATCTTGTTTATTTTCAAAACACTTTGCAGTTTAATTTTGGATGATAGATAACTTATTACCAGTACATCTAGCGTAATTAGTACTTCGAAACAAGCTTAAGATTTCTACAATTGTTTTATTCTGTACCCATTGAACAAAATGCTGCCACACTATGAATAATCGAGTTCAATGACTAGTCGACTGATTTGTCCCATGGTTTGAATGGTTTAAAGTTGCACCAACAAAAAAAGATAAATTATTATCTGTCGCTACAATTCCATAAATAAGCAAGAATACTTGAATATGATATGCAATGTGCCGACACTGCCCACCTGGACCCCACCCTCCTCAGGCCGCGTTTACACGAGCCAAAATTGGTGGGTTTTACCTAGGTAAGACAGCGAAAAATCCCCAGCCACACTAGAATAGGGAATAATGCTGGGTGATTGGTGGGTTTCATATCACCCTGGTCGAGAGGTGGGTAAGCGATCTCTACTCGGGTATGATCAGTGATCCGTAGCGAAATCCAATGGCGGCCATTACTGTCGCTGTGTCGACAACTTGTGTTGCATGTAGGAAACTAGAGAATGGCTCGATTGTAATAGTTAAGAAACAACTGATATTTCAAAGTGTTTTTTTTTAACGTTTTCATGTACTTTACTTTAATGTTTGAGTTATTAATTGCATAACTGTTTGCTGATTAAAATGAAACAGTATGAAGAGGCAATATAAATATTTTAAATATCTAAATAATAGATGGCAGCACGATTGCTTTGGCATGGATGCCTTTAAAAACAAAAAATATTTCTTTATTATTTAGTTTTTTGTTTCTCAGTTGGAATAAAATTTAAAAAAAGTTGTGTATGAATGGTGCATGCAACTGAGTAGTTAAATACATTTTTTTAACTTAGATACAATGATTTCGGAACTTCAATTTTGTTAGAATTTTTTGAGAAATCATGTTACTGCTCTAGTATAATAATTATGCCAGAAAAAGTTAGTTGAAGAAGCATGATAATAATTAAAAGACAGAAATTTGTTGAAATAACTATTTTAAATTCCGTTATATTTTAACTGCACTGCCGAACACCCGGGAAAACATCAAAGACGTGTGTAAACGCACTTTCTTAGGTTGTCTGGTATTCCCTAATTTTCGTTGTTATCCCTACTGCTGGGTGAAAACGACCTAGGTAAGATTCCTGCTGTGTAAACGCAGCTTCAGAGTGTCCGACCATGGTCTCTCGGGGACCACTCCAAAAAGGAACTCTCAGAACCATATTTGCCTTTGGGGAAACGTTGCCAGCATCCAGAAGCTGACCGAGACCAGTTTAAGGGTTACCAAAAAGAAATCACAAGCAAAGACACCATTCGGAAAATATGATTTTTAAATGTGGAATAGATTTACTGCACGTTACAATTGGCAGGATTCTTCACTCTTGGCAAAAAATAATTTTACTGCAAGCATTTTACGAGTTGGCGTATTAAGCATACTTCAGCAAACTTTTTCAATAGACTCTTTTCCGTCATGGTCGTTAAAAATGTTGCCAAAATACAGACTTTTGGCGAGATTTTGGAAGATTAGCCAAAGATGACCATAGGAAACTACATAAATTACTCGCGCTTAGAGGGGAGAGGGTGGGGTATGTGCCAACGTGACATGGAGGGGTAATCGCTTGTGTGACATAACGATTCGAAAATTTCTAATTTTGCAAGGAAAATCTGTTTTACATAAAATAAAATTTTTGAGAAAATAATTGTAATCTTTTTCTGCAACACTATCTTGACCAATTAGAGGAAATTTTTAAAAAATATAAAAATATGCATTTTATTTTAAATTTCAGAAACAAAGGGATAGATATTGAAATTAACTTTTTTAAAGGGGGGGGGGGGTTACATAAGCGACATAATTTTAAGGGGAGGGGTTTGATCCAAGGTGACACTGGGGGAGGGAGGGGGCAAGGAAGTCAAAATTTCATGTGACGTAATTAATGTAAGCTCCCATACAGCAAATTTTTACCTCGAAATGTCGCCAAGATCTGCCCAGCGATTATATCGATTATGGTTTTAGGGTTACCATAACGATTGTAAGCGGGCGGTTACATTAGCACATGGTTGTCAGAATGAATTACTTTTTGCGAATTTACAGTCAACAAACTTCGCCAAAAGTCGCCGTATGACCAAAGACTTAAACATTAACTTTTGTTCTAAGCGAGATATTAAAATCTCTGGGCGGCTGAACACGTATCTTGTGCTATAAATGAATTGTCATCGTAACTTTGTCTAATTGTATCATCAATTTCACATTTCAGAGCAAGAAAAGCACCTGAAAACAATAATATGACGCCGAGTAAGATAATTGCAAAAATGACCCTCTTATTTAATGAGTCGAGTTTCAAACTTAACACAAACTTTACCTTGACTTTCAGTTTCCATTTCTCATTGATAAGGTAAACTATTTAGTTTCTGTTAGACGATTTCATGCCATTTCGTATTCACAATTTTGATAACTTGAAATGTTACAAGAACCAGTAACTTTTTATAAAAAAAAAACTTCTAATAATTAAGATATTAGATGATAAAAAGAGAGCCCAGAAATTGAGCAATCACTGAAAAGGACTAGTGGATTTTAATTAGGCCGTTGCTACACGGCCGCCAGGAAGTCAAATAGCAACCAATCATATCGGTTCCGCCTGCCGTATACGACAGTCGTAACCTCGTCCGACTGTCGTAGCTTTAGAAACTGGTGTCCAGATGTAAACCAGATTTGGCATTATATCGCCACTTGTATTAATGTATTAATTTCTACAATGTTTACGAAATTGGAAATTTCCAAGCGGTTGCAGTGTGGTACTGTTATTTTCTGAATACATAAATATGTTTTTTAACTTTTATACGAATTATAAATAAGTTTTTATGCAAATTTAAACATTTGTTGATAAATATTTTTTTATGCAAAATTATATAAATTAGTTTTTTATGCAAATTAAAAAAAATCATGAATAATTAGTTTTTTTAATACGTTTTTGGTGTTTCTTGAAAACTGATGTTCCCTTCAACAAATAACAATTGATTTAATTAATTTATTAATAAATTTAGTAGAATCATTTTGCTTGCTATAGGTTAGGATCAAGGTATCGCTATACAAACCAAAGAACTTCCTATAAAAAAACTTAACATATTTTCTATGCTTTTGGGGGTTTTTTTATGTAACGGATTCGCTTAGTCTCACTCTACTTATATCAAATTATATATTCCTTACATCTGGGCGTAGTAAAATTACCTGGTGGTACAGGTACTCAAGTATAAAAAGTCTGTTACAAACTAGGTTACCTTTTGTGTGGGTAAATCTTGAACGTGAAAAACCCCTCCTTAGCATTAATTAATATACACTGATCAAAGCAATTAGCGAGCACGTTTTACTTCCAACTTTTACTTCACTCCCAACTTTTTAATTTTCATTCTAAAAATCTAGAATTTGTGAAATTAGGTTCATAATACATCCGGAAAGAAATAGTAAAAAACAGGAGAAAAAACTTCTAAATTAGAACAGCAATCTTTTCAAAACTTTATTTGTTAAAAAAGTTGAAATCTATTTTTAAACATCTAAAAAATGCAAGAACACCCTAAATTGACCCTAAAAAATTTAGGGTCAATTTATTTTTTAAAACTGTCTTAGAGTTAATTTTATTTTACCTTTGGTTAATTTTATTTATTGCAGTGTATTTCAAACCCAATACGCCAATACCTTTGCCGAAAAAGAAAAATTCACAAACATGATCATCCCCCCTGTATAATTCTTTGCCCCCTCTAAGTAAATTATGTAATGCATTCCTTATCATCAGGGCCCGACTTACAACTTTAGGGGCCCAGGGCACGAGCAAATTTGGGGGCCTCGAACATACCTCGTTAAAACATTTGTTTGTATTTTCCTACCTTCCAGTTGCTTGGAAAGCATGCTTAATCCTCCCAAAAAAAAAATATTTTTGTAAATTGATTGATTCAGAGTTTAAACACAATTTCATGGTAAACTTTTGTCCGTGAATTTAATTTTTTGTTTACTTCAGATTAAAAGTTTAGAACAGTTGTATTAAGCATAAATGTTTATGAAGAAAATTTTGGGGCCCCCTTAAAGTGGGGGCCCTGGGCACGTGCCCCGTTTGCCCTGCCGGAAATCAGGCCCTGCTTATCATTTATTGCTTCATCATGTTGCGACGTTCCAACGTAAACTATCTGTTGCAAAGTGAACTTTTTTGTTTTTGAATAAATGAGGTTCACAAAATGCATCTTCACCATGTATATGAAGATTTTGTTTTTATAAATCCGATTTACAAATTCAGGTTGATTTGACAAAAATTTTGCTATATAATTTTTTTTTTAAATATTAATATGACACTAAAATACTAAATAGTTTTTATACCTTTATTACCATAAAGATAATAATTACGATTATTTCTCAATTATTTGTTGTTTATTATGAGAGTTATAGGAAATATAATGTTTTGATTTAGAAATTTTGTCACATTAGCTTTAGGCACAAGATTTTAAAGATAATTATAAACATTAACAATTTATATTCTGATAAGTTAAAATCTTAGAATATAAGGGAAAGCAACTGCTTTATTGAAAGATCTCTTTTGTTATAATTCATTTATTAGCAATACTGAACTAATATTTAAGGTTTCATATCCAGCACAGCATAAGCTGACATACTCCAACAAGCAATAAAAACTTAAAATATCATTTTCGTATTTCATTCATGCATTTTGTTGACAAAAAATTATTGAATTGCCATAATTTTTCAAAATCTCCTTAATTCATCAATTGAAGATAAGCAGAAATACAGCTAGTGATGATAAGAGTTTTAAAAAAGGACAATGTTCTACGTGGGAAAACACTAATTTTAATCTTTATTCCAAGCTCATATTGTGTTTTGTAATAATTTCTTTATACCTTTCTGCGATAATTCAGGAATGAAACATATGAAGTATTAAGAAAACAGGGTATGATAGCAGCTTCTTAATCCACTGATTACAAAGATGACTATCTACTATCAATTAGCACGAAAAAATGTTTTATTTTTTTAACCCCCTCAACCAGTACTTATAGGCACCACTGAAACTGGCTAATTAAAAATTACAATGGGAAATCAATTTCTTGCAAATTATTGAAAAATTTTGTTTCAATTTATTATCATTTGACAGTTAAGTTAAATCATTTGTAAGATATTATTAAAATCAAGTTAAGATTAAAAAAAAATTCCATTTATAAATTTGAATGCATAAAATACATTCTTCCTAATGGTAATGAACTGACAAATATAAAATTTTATATTAGCTTGACTTTATTTTTCATCAAAGTTTACAATAAAACATTTTTTATTTTGTTCACACAGATAAGAAACAACATTTTAAAAATTTCACTTTATTATGCAAACAAATATTTATTGTATATATTACACATAATATGAACAAAACAGCTGCAATTTTATAGAAACTAGCTAAGCAGAATTATACATTTAAAAACTTTCAACTGAATAATTCCTAGACTTAACAATATTGAACTCAATAATAATGAAGTAGCAGTTGTGATTTAATACAAATAATAATGATGTAAATACTACATTGTTTAAATAATATTCTACTGTCAAAACTTTTAAAACCAGGGAAAAATTCCTGTTAATTTAAAGAGAACAAGTACAAGTAATAATAGGCTGCCATCAAATATCTCGAAAATTAAGACGCATTGCATTAATGTACAAAAGTTTAAAATTTGTTAAGGCAATAATTGCATACTATCTTGCATATTCTTGGGAATTTGATTACCGACTTTTTTACTTGTCACCTTTTTTAGTTCTACAATCTGAACTATTTAAATTAACAAACGCATCCTGGAAGGCCAATTTCCGCTTCCTGGTGGATAAGAGAGTGCGATAAAAAATTGGGACACAACTATTAAATCTATAAATGACATCTTTTCTACTCGCAACTTATAATTTGCAATGCAAAAAACAGCAACTTTAGTGTCAGGGAAATTTGCTCGAATCTACCTCTCAAATTTATACACGGATATTTTATTATCTTGATTTTTCCATTATCAATAATGCATGCTTAGTGTGTTACTTACTCACCACAATGGATTCCGAAAAACCAAACTGCAATGAGATGCCACTATCTTTTAATTTGGGACAAATCAAAGAGGATGGTCATTAGGATATATCCATTATTAATCATAGAAAACCCACATGAACATATAATAGCTGTATTTTGTAACTCTTTTACTTACACTTTCAATTTAACGTAATAATCCAGCTTAGTAGTAACCTGTGAAAATAATGCTATTATTCTTTAAACCATCAAAATGCATGTTTTACTCACCATGTGCATACTGTCAGAAGATTTATTCGCAGTTTTCAGAACACTTAATAATTAGAAATCTAAAAGAAGAATATACTGACCTTGTGCTCTTCATGGTAGGCTGATTGCACATGCATCGATGACGACACTTCCAATTTAAGCTACATTCTTTTGTCTGTTAAGACAGTGCGGCTTTTTTTTACTTACATACGTCATTGTTAAGGTCATTTTATATCAATAAATACAAGAACTAACATCCCAAAATTCATCATACAAAGAATGGGGGAAAGAAGAATTAAGAATTGAAAAGTTTTTGCAAATCCTTCATGCAGTTCTCTAACTCTAGGCATGGGTTTTTCTTCAAGAAAGTTATTTTTATCAAATAAAAACATTTTATTTTTAGTTGAGAGATTTAAGCATTTAATTTAGAAAATTTTCGCATCAGACAATACAGAATCACAAAGAAAAAAAATTTAAATGACTGTATTACTTATATTTTCATTACTACTGCCCATATTTGATATAAAACCGATTTGAGCAGCATCCTACAAAAAGAGAATGTTATTTAACTTGCACTTTTGTCAATTATTAAACTTGCAACGCATGCTATGGAATAATTTAATACAATTTCAATTTACAAGCATTTTACAATATACAGTTGGCGAAATCTATATTACATCGGCATATTTTGAAATTGTTATTTACATATTTTCACACAATACTTCAGACCAGCGTTAGTTGTAGCTGGGGAATTTTAGACGTTTCTTTTGACAAGAAAAACACACGTTCAAGATTAATAGTGAACAGCATTAATTTCTACGGCAATTAATTTAATCGTAAAACATAGTTAAGCAAAAGAAGTTACACAAAATTCATTCATTACTCACCACGTGCATACAGGTAGAAGATTCAATTTTTCAAACTAATAAAAGTAAGTACATACCTTAGACTCCTTAAAATATAAACACAATAAATATTATATTTTTATTAGTTGTGGCACTAAATCTGCATAATACGTTCGAAAAACTCAACAAAAAAAATATAACGTAACGAGCTTCAAGCAAGGCGGCCGACATGGGTTGCTGCGAAAAATAAATCGCCATCGCCAACTACTTTGAAGTCGCCAACTTCGGTGCCGAGTATTGAAGGCTGATGCGCATGCGTCGAAGAGGCTAACTTCCACTTCCTGGCGGGTGATAAGTCAGTGCGTTTTAATTAAGTTCTTATTTCCCACAAAAGATAACAAATGGAATAGTAATGTAATCGTTTCCGGCTGCCTATTTTTAGCCTCCTTTTGAAGTTTTAACACAGTTAATAACGTTTTTTAACTTTAAACTTTGGTTACGTGACGAAGTCAACTACTGAGCAGCACCCAACCAGGGCCCGACCATGACCAGTTGGGGCCCAAGGCCCAGATACTTTCAGGGGCCCCTTACCGAATGCATATGCATGACCAACGAAAGGCTAAGGGTTACAAAAAAAGCAGTTTAATGATGGTTTGGTTTATTTGAACAAACACACTCTAAGCTACTAACTAATCAAAACTAATTGTAGCTACCAATTCAAAACTAAATTTTGTATTTCCTCAATTATGTATTTTTGAGTCGTCCGGGCGGGCCTTGGAGCCCCTGGAAGGCCAACATCATGTGTTCAAATAAAGTTCTTCTTCTAAACTATGATTTAAAATTATTTTTATGTAAAAAATATATTTTCATAACTTTTGTAAAACAAAATGCATAGGTTTACAGTCAGTTTTGGGGGCCCCTTAAAATCAGGGGCCCAAGGCCCGGGCCTTGTAGGCCTAGGCAATGATCAGGGCCTGCACCCAACGGAACCTTCAGCAACATCGTACGCTGACGTCTTTGGGACTTTGGATTCCAGAGATTTAACGAGTACGTCTGTCCCAGTGTGCTCGGGCCCATCCGTCACGAGTTGGAAGTATGTGGGATTTGAACCTGAGAAGGTAGAATTAAGGTTGATGTTGATGCCTTAAACCATAGCCTCCTACATTATCATGCCGTGTTGAAACAATCAAAATTGGCTATCGTGAGAAAGCTGTCAATAGATGGCGCTATTTAGCGGTCCACGTGCTAGAGAACATGTGCTGTTGTTTTACTATGTCCACACACTAACAATATAAGATGACATGTACAAGCATGCGCGCGCACTTACCTAGAATGATTGAAATCGTATATGAATGCGCGCGCATTTCGTGTCAGTTTTTATTGCCGCAGTGTATAACATAGCCTGCCTTTGCTTACACCAGTTCGCTGCGATTGTGATAAGAAATTTTAGTTACTAGAATTCGAAATTTGTAAACTTTTGCAAATTCAACGAATAATGGCTAGTTTTTTGCATCAGACCATCTTAAAAGTAAAAGGAAGAACGAAGAACACGGTGTTTCAATAATTCCATATAGGAATTCCTACTGGAAGATATTTGGTAAGGAGTTTTTTAAATTATTCTTTTTTGGTGAAAATGTATCGTCTATTCTAAATATTTTTATTCTTGAAACTTTTCGTTTTGCATTCATTATTAATTATTATTATTTGTTTTTTCCCTCCTAATATATAGTTTAAACTTATATTTACTTTTGTTCTATCTAGATTTATTTTTATTTGGTTCGGGCATTCTGTTTTCTAATATATGTGTTATCGGACGAAGTAATAAGTTTTGAAATTTTTTTAAAATATATTTTCACGTAAATTCTAATAATTTATATGCAATTTATAGTTGAGAATTAAATGATCTATCCCCTTTTAAAATTCTGTTTGTGTTCGAAAGTATAGTATTATTATTGATGGACTGTTATTCTCAACAGAAGCATTTTTAATAAGTGTTATATAAGTATTTATTAATTTTTCTTTAAGAAGCCAAAACTAATTTTTTTAAATGTAACGTCTGAACAAGGTTCTCATTACTTGCCTTTTAGTCTTATTAGATTCTTATCTTTAGATTATTATCCGGGGATTTTGTTCTGCTTGCAGAATCAAAATAAAAAAAAATACTTCATTCATTGCGAATACATTCTTACCAAAATATAAATATGCGAAGACTACCAACAGATGGCGCGACCTGACTTTTTTTTCAGGATAGCCTGTGAATCTATGTTATTTCACCATTGCTGGACGGCATGTTAATGTAGGAGGCTATGCTTAAACACTCGGCCACGTTCAGAACAAAAGACATAGCTTTAGGAAGTAGCAGATTGCGCAGTCCCGTACAACGCAATACGGATCGTGTGATGAATCCACATTTCGCCGTTTTCGCGATGCATCACGGGAAACTAATTCACACAAAAAAATGTGGCCCAAGAGTCACATGCCATAAAAACTGCATTTTTAATATGCTTCTTTATGAATATACACCTCATGTCTGCCATAAATTATCAATAAATATACAGCTATAAACTTATGCTAGCAAAACTGGTTAAAAGTTATAATTAGTTAATATTTAATATATATTTTTTTATCAGTCGAATGGCTTGTGGCCTGCCATGTGCTAGGGCTTGCGAACTGCCTTATGGGATACTGGCTCGCAAATGGCTTCACGAGGGGGCAGATCTGCTACTTTCTAAATGTACACACATTTTACACTGAAAACCGGGGTGTGTTCACATGTGCTGAGAAATAGTCTGCATTTAGCCGGTTATTTGTGAAACCTTAGGGCCTTTTCACACGGAGCACCTTGATCACGGAACTTCCATAGGAATAACACGGAGAACCGCTGTAGAGAATTTTTCATTGAATTTTTTCGTGGAGACACGAAAAGCGGTTTTGCGGAGAGATATAGGTAGCCAATCAGCATCAAGTATAGCTCTGAAGTCTTGTTGGCGAAATCGAGTTTGCCAAATGGAGAAAGTGGTTAAGGTCTCGATCTCGTCATCGTAAGGTCTCGCGATCGAGTGTCAGTACCACTGAAGACCCACCGAATATGCGGAGTACGTGCTCGTTAAATCTGTTGGAACCGAAAGTCCTGTGAGTGGTCATTGCGCAGTTTCCCACGTGTACAGGTCCTTGGAGACTATTTCCCTCCCTTTCAGGAATTCGTCTAAATTGTGGAGGTGGCGCGTGATAGATGGCATCTTCTGTCCCGTATGTGTGTGTGATTGTGCGTTGTGTCTGTCTTACTTGACGAAGGTTTGTAAGCAGGTCTCTGACCAAGCACACAAGCCTGAAAATATACGTATACCAACCAACCAATCCCTACACGTGATAGAAACTTTCACAACTACCCCTCCAGGAACGTGTGACGTCAGAATTTGGGCAGGTGGACAACCCTGTTCTAGCAATTCTGTGCACAAGGAATACCGTGTGAAAAGGCCTTTATAACCCAGCTCACATGTAGATACAGGCATTCCGTTAACATTACGTATAACATTAGCACGTGGTTTGAGAGCTGTGTAGGATAACATTAGCACGTGGTTCGACAGCTGTATAGGATAACAAACCGCGTGGCATCACATGAATGTTACCCATTGTTTTGCAGTATCCCTTTTCTTTCTTTAGATTAGCGATTTCTCCATACGCTTCGGCATTTCTTACTGTTGCGCAAATTTATGAATTTTCTCTTCATACGAAGCTAATAAAAACAACACTTCAGCATGGTTCTACTTGTTCTCCTTTTTTCTAATTTGCTCTTTGCTTTTGTTACGTAGATTAAGAAAGTAGCAGATCTGCTCTATGGGAGAAACGGTGAAGTCATTTGTGAGCCAATATCCCATAAGGCAGTTCGCAAACCAATATGCCGAAGTTGTCTGCAGATGGCGCAAACGCGCGCGCAAATAAGAATCAACCAGATTATATCATACTCGTTTTTTTATTCATTTAGAAAAATTAGGGTAATCTGTAGTGCATACGGTTGTGCTAATAATAAGCGTACGCCGAATGGGAATGTATGCTATATCACAGCCACAGGTAAAATTAATATTTTTTGTTTCGATATTATAATAAGTATTTTAGTGACCAAGTTTTGTAACTAAGCCACCAGATGGCACCATCAGTTACAATTCAACTATTTTTTTTTATCAATTAATTGAAGCTTTTTGCCAGTTTTGCAAGCATAAGTTTATAGCTGGATATGTATTGATAATTTCTGGCAGATATGAAGTATATATTTATAAAAAGCGTATTAAAAATGCAATTTTTATAGCATGTATTTCTTCGGTTAAATCATTTTTTGTGAGCCAGTATCCCGTGATGCATTGCGAAGACGGAGAAAATGGGTCTAAGTAGAAAATGAGTCTTAAGAATTAAAACTTTTACCAGTTTTGCTAGCATAAGTTTATAGCTGGAAATGTATTGATAATTTATGGCAGATATGAGAATTTTATTTATAAAAGAAGCATATTAAAATGAAGTTATTATTGCATGTAACTTTTCGGCAAAAGCAGTTTTTTGGTACCAGTATCCCGTGATGCATTGCAAAAACGGCGAAAAGTGTTTCTATCACACAATCGCAGGTACTACAAAGCATAGTTTGATCTTTCATGTAATTTTTTAACTACTCAATACATAAGTATAATTTTTTTATATGTAATTCTACAAGATTTATTTAATATAAAACAAATTTTAAAATTTATGAAACTTTAGCCAAAACTAAAATAGGGTCAAGTGGGGTAAGTGTGATAGGGTTTCTGCATTTTTCATTAAGAAAATTCGTTCGCTGCTTCAAGTGAATTCCAAATCCTAAAATTGGTAGTGAATTATTATAAGAAACATACATATGCAGAAAAAAAATTATATGTTTGAATTCCAATTTTAAGTGTACAAAATTTGCATTTGAAAATCCGTTGCTGTATATCACACTTACCCCACATGGGGAAAATAATATAATAAAATAGCATATTCAAAAGCTCAAAACTTTCTTTAAACAAAAACTAAGGTCAATATTTCTTTTTAGTTTAATTATAAGTGGTCTAATGTTATACATTGCAAACTTTCAGATTTTTAGAATGATTTCCAAAGTTACAAGAGCTGTTTATCACACTTACCCCCAATCACACTTACCCCACTTGACCCTAAATTATATTAAACATAAAGCCATTTGAACACATTAGGATTAGGCTTGCGCGGCAAATTTTGAAATCAAAATCGAAAAAATGACCAGGAAAATGACTTTATATTGTACAAATATGTACAAACAAAGACTTATACCTAAATTCCCCGCTCAATTTTAATTAGAAATTATTTTTTAGAAAAATTAAAATCAAAATTTTAAAATTTTTATTATTTTTTTAGAAAAAAGTTCTTAAAATAAATGCTGACTATGTCCGTTTGGAACCCCTTTCGAAAATCTGTTACATCTGTTAGATCTTTAAAATTGTTTTTCTTTTTGTTGGAAAGGTATGACTTCAGAGACCCTACTTTCATACTTTTTGTCTGTACAAGCATACGGTAACACGTCGTAACAGTGTTTTGATTAATTATCCACTAGATATTGGTAGAATATTTTTTAGTAATTTATAGTATTATTTGTAAAAAAAGATTATTTTGTCGAGGGGATACATTGAATGTTTCCCTCTGCAGAATGTGTAGTAATTGCAAGAAGATGACATACATTCGATGTAAAATTAAAAACACTGATTACAACTTCTTTAGAATTTTATTTATAAAATTCCACATTAAAACAGACTGGGTTTTCTCCCCAGCTCGATAAAAAATGAGAATGGTAAAATACATGATTATCATATGTGATTCAATAGATACAATGATTAAAATGACAGCAACACCTGTGGAATGTTTTCCTCACCTTTTTGAAATACAATATAAGTGCAAGAAATCAAAGATCCTAGCTGATGCAGAGATAAGATTTTTTTGCTTAAAAAAATAATTAACATTCCTTTAACAATAGAAATATTTTATGTTTTTACTTTTTACACTGGTTCTCATAATTATAAAAATACTCAGTACTATATATACACTGCTCAAAACAATTAGGAGAGCACATGTTTTAAACCCTTTCGCTCCCAATGATTCCATTGGGAATCATCAGCTTGTGATTTTTTTCTGACTAAGTTCAATTCGCAACTTATGTATCGGTAGATACATCATTATATGGAAGAATAACGTATTTTGAAGAATTTAATATATTTTTTTAATATTAATGAAAATATGAAAAATATGGTAAAATAAATTTCACTTTAAAACAGTTTTAGAAAATAAATTGACCCTAAATTTTTCATGCTTGCATTTTTTAGATGTTTAAAAATATATTTCAACTATTTTTTTAAAAAAAAGTTTTGAAAAATTATTGTTATAATTTATTAAAAAGTTATTATTCCATTTCCCCCCTTTAAATTTAAGTATTAAAAACTTAAGATTTTTTCTCCTGTTTTTTACTATTTCATTTCGAATGCATAGTGGACCTATTTAACAAATTTTAGATTTATAGGATAAAAATTAAAAAGTTGGGAGTGAAGTTAAAGTTGGAATTAAAAAGTGCTCCCCTAATTGTTTTGAGCAGTGTATACAAAAACTTTGGAAGCTCATAGAAATGAATACATTTTGATAGATTATAATATGATGAAAAGAAGAAAATGTGCTTTAAAGTTAGTTTGCTGTTCCAGCTAAGTTTGACATTCTCTCTTCTGACCAATGAATACATAATGATGCAATATTATAAATGCTTTTTCGGTTTGTATCTTATACTACCAAGTATAAAAGAGGGAAGCAATATAAGACTTTTGTCAATAAGAAATGAATAATGTAGCAAAGAACGATTCCCGCATTTTTTTTGTTTATTCCATGTCGAGTAAATGCACACCTGCACCTGGAGAAGAAAAAATCAAGGTGCTCTCCTAGATTTGTTAGGAGCCGTTTATGAAAAAAATAAAGAATAAAAGAAAATTGGAAATAATGTTATTAAACATTCTAAAAACATTATTTCCAAATTTCTTTTATTCTTAGCAAGCCAAGGTTCCAAGGAAATTCCTTCGGAAAAAAAAAAAATTGGGGCTAAGATATAGCTTAAGGATGGGGGTATAAGTGTATAAATATAGGTAGTTGAAAAGCGTGAGAAAAGCACTTTACATAGAGAAAAACTGATGTGACATCAGCTTCTACACAATATGCCCCTCTCTTGGTTGTTCAGTTTACAGGTTACTGACTAACTGCATGGGCAAGAGAGATCATTGTAAATAGTTTCAAATATCTTTGTTTAATTTTAGTTAATACATTGGTTTTATATTTGATTAATGTTACCTTTGTTTCCCAAAATTAAAAAAAAGAACATTTATACATTTAAAAAAAAATTGGAAAAAAGGTAAAATTTATTTTGGTAAATAATTTATTCATAGGAATAGATTAACATTGTATTTACGTTGTTCAAGGCTAACTAGCCATTCGCTAATGTCTTCTAAAATAGGGGTTCAGGGTGTAATCAGATCTGTCTAGTTCTGGGTCTTTTGGTGTTCACCCAGGTTGCTGCCAGCCTTCTGATGGGTCAAGATAGTATCACAATTTTGCGTGTTACGAAGTATCGTTACAAAAATTTATGTAAAATACAGGGGACTAATAATGTGAACGTTGTGGTAGATAATAATCTCCCCAACATCTTTCTGAAATTGTTTCTTGTGATAAAAAAAATATTTCAAAATTTCTCTGCAGAAGTGAAATTTTCTGAATCGTTATGGTACACAAGCGATACATGTCATGATTCGTCACGCTGGCTCCTCCTTCCCCACTCTGTGCGTACATCCTGGCCGCCTGGTGCAGTAAAGACAGCAGTTTATTACAAAACTAAAATAGATAACTAATTTAATTATGTAATTGATTATGCAAGCTCTTAAAATGGTGTTTTAATCCGAATTATAGGCTGAATTCACAGTTATCACAAAGTTGTCAAATCCAGCTCAAAGCCATGTTTATTAATAAAAATATTATAATCTTGAACATATAATATTTAGTTGGTAGGGATTGCAGATTTTAGTATCAGTAAATTTTTGTAGGCAGCTATACAATATCATGAAACTTTTTTTGTTTCTGTGTTTTTCTTATAAATTGGGTAGCCAAATTCTTTGCGATTTACATAAAATTGCTTATTAAATTGCAAACGCCTGTTGTTGTCTATATATTATGTATATTTTTAAGGATTGGAGAGTTACTTTGAAATGTAATGTTATTAAAATCTTAATTTTAAATGCTTTGAACACCAAAAATATCCGCAAAGGGTGGTGTGAAAGTAACGGGAAAGTAAAGAATTTTTTTGTTACTTTGTTACAGCGTAACTAAGTTACAGTTAATTTCTGAAAGATGTCACAATGGAGTGTCTCAGCGTTACACAAGAAAAGGTAACTGTTACAAGTAACATATCACTCCAATACCTGGTATATACAATTTAGATGCACGTAAAAAAAATATTGAGTACACGATTGTGAATATCTATTTTTACAGATCATTAAAAATTTAAATTACAATTCACAGTTTGTATATGCCTGCAAAGGACATAAATTACGGACAAATTCACAATTGTTATCAAAATTAATTCTTAAAAAATGCATTAAAACTAAATAGATTTTTATACCTTAAATGGGTCAACTATAGAAAAAAAAAACAGCCGCCAAGAATGACACTGGGAGTTCTATTCTTATCATGGTCAAAAGTCAAAGTCATGGACGGAAAAATGTGTTAAAACACGAGAGTGGTTAAAAATTAACTGTGAAGTCGAATATATTTAACAGCATAAAACAGAAACAAATAAAATAGTTTTACTCTTGCATTTCGTTAATAATAAAGTTTGTATGTTCACTTTAAAATAGGATAGAAGTGAAAATTATTGAATTGCTTTTGAGAGTGTTGTATTTCTACACTTTCAGAATTTCAATCGACATTGAAATATTATTTAGAAAATAACTGTGCAAAATATTTTTTAAATAGCAAAGAGAAAAAAATAATAGAAAATTAACACCAATGCAAGAAAGTTATGATGCAAGGAACACCTTATTAAAGAGAAGTAGGTTTGCAGTGTACCGATATTTCAGCATGGGAGATGGTGATATGCTCATAAAGGAATGGTTTAAACAGAAACTCAATTTTTCTTAAAACTTTCACGATGGAAATCGTCGTTGTTTTATTTTATCAATAAAAAAAGTGGTGTAAATGACTTTTTAGGTGTTAAAAAAATATGGAATTGTCAGTTTTTTTAATGAGTGTGTGTGGGGGGGGGGGGGAGGTTAGGTAATTACTTGCAGCCAATGTATAAGTATCCACCACTGTTTTTTCTTCCACTTCCAACATTGCATAATGTATATGTGATATTATAACAAACAAAATTGTATTCATTTCAATGTCTCCCGATGTTTTAAAAACATAAAATACTGGTTCTTATACTTTATGACAAAGAGTGTAGTAAACAGTATTCTAGAAAACAAATTTTCTGCATTAAAAGACAATTTAATTTAAAAACAATAAAGTAATAAAGCAACTAGCATTCACTAAAAAAAATTGAATTCAGGAAATAAAAATAATAATTTAACTAAAACACATTTTTGTCACAGGTTAAGTCATAAAATAGACGATTGCACAGCTCTGAAAAAAAAAACCCTTCTTCATTCAACAATTTTCCATATAATTAATAGTTACATACAAAGTGTTATTATTTAAAAGATAATTGGCAGAAAAAAAAAGTAATTTTTTATTTTAAATCAGTGAGTTTTTGTCCCAATCTTCATTTAGGAAATAATGAAGTCCGTATTTACCATCTCTTCGGCCCCATAAATTGTTTGAAAATGAAGAGAGCACCCCCCCCCTCCAGAGTGGGGGGATGCAGGGAGAGGACTCCCTCACCGGTGGTGCAGCTGGGCGAGGCACTGGGCGAGCGCCTTGGACGCCTCGCCGGACGACATGGCGGCGGACGCGAGCGCTGGCTCGAAGCGACGCACGCACCTGCAAACAGAGATCCTTTACTCCTGGAGAGGGCAAACGAAATGGAACAGCTGAAAGGTGACCCATTGTTTCTCATTCAGGTGCATCATTTCAAGTACCAATGCCATTAAGGGAAAGATGCACGAGCACAATGGAAACACATATCTTCATCATTTTACGAAGATAACCGCCTTTTATCTTTCCTTTTAGACAGATGGTTATTCCTCAATATGTCTGACAAAGGTTTAGCAATATTTTTTTTCACCAGGTTTAAAATATTTTGACGACATAACACTAGAATGGACCCTCTTCAGAGTTCTAAAATAGGAGTGGGCCAGTGCTCAATAACAAGTTAAGTCTACTTGCTGTTGAACCTTTTAGCCTCCACACTACGTTTATAATGTAAAAAGTGGAATGTTTTATAATCAGTCCGTTACCCACTTTCACAGAACGAACCAAAAGTCGCATAAACAAGTGGGATATGTCTTTAAAGCAAAAAATCGGGTTAGGTTACATCCCAAATTTCATTGAAAATTTTTAATTGGAAGCTTATTTAAAATTTAAATAACTAAAAATCTAATCTACATTGAAATAAAATGCAAATTCCATTTTCATCCAATATTTTCACTGTTGCTGTTTCGTCAAACGTACGAGAAAATTTTTTTAATAAAAAAAAACTCGAAAAGAATATTTATGTGATTATTTCGTTTTGTATTGTTGTAATATCACAATAGAGTTCTTTTGATGGTTCATTATATATGTATGAAAAAAGATGTATTCAGAATTCTAATTTTGCATAAGTATGAGAAGTTTCGCTTTTATTTTTAAAGCATCAATTTTATTAATTACATATTTTTCGAACTGTAAATTAAATTGTGACGACTAAAAGATATTTATTAAAAAAATTGCATCATTATTCTGTGAATTTCAAACAATAGATTTAAGAATTAATTAGAAGTTAAATTTAAATTAAGAAGTCCCTGTTAGACGAATTTCTTTCTGAGGCGTATAAATAGTGTGTTTCATAGGAGAATGAATATTGTGTGGAAGCGGTTTCAGTGACAGATTCTGTAACAAACCTACTTGTTCTTCACGTGAAGATAAAACAGAACTGATGACTGGTGATAGTCATGATAAGAAAACAACAAAACTAGTTTTTCAAAGAATCCATAAGATTCCTTGAAGTGAACATAATCAAAAATTAACTTGATAATAAGTTTAAAATGAGATTGTGAATTTAAAGGGATTAAAAGTGCTCCAACAATAGGATGAACTAAAGTCTCCCTAGGTAGCTCAAACAGATTGAGTTCTGAGGCTTCACTTAAACACCCGGTATAAACAATATATTACTAAACATACTCAATCTTTCATTTAAACTGCAAAGATATCCTACAAACGAAAGTTGAGCAACACATTGTTAGAATAACAGGATTATAAATGTGCGAAACCGACATATCAAAACCTTCACAAGCATAGTGCATAAAACTGGGCGAGGCCATGCTGTATTTACCAAGTTAAGTCTACCAACACTTACATAGGCATTGTTCGAGATAAATTCGCCCATGAAAGAGATGCAAAAGATATAAATAAACCCGAGTTGAAAGCCTTTATTTTTTTGCTGTACCTCGGTGGTCTTCACACATGTAAATGCTTTAAGTATTTGATAGAAAATATGTTTTGAGTAACAATTTTAGAAGTTTTGAATGTAAAAATGATATTTGAACGAAATTTAGTGCCAGGATCTAAAGTAAACCCTTTCGAGTGACGGTGTTTTTCTTTGGAGCGCAAGTGCTGCCAGGTTAAACAAAACTAGAATGTTTTGATTGCAACTAGACCGTGGAAGTAAGTGCTGAGAGGAAGAAGGCTGTTGGTTAGTGTTAACTTAACCTCCTTGGTATGAACAGAAATGTTAGACTTATTTCTCAATCACTATTAGATGAGTGGCCTGGGTAAACAGATTCATTGACAATTGTTGTAAAGAGTCCAATGAGGGAGGCTAGGAATCTCTCCAGTCCAGACATTTTAAATGAGGATCTAACACTTATTTATTAGACCAATCCAAAATGAATATTTCCCTGACGAGAAAGGCATACCTTTGATGCCCTTACAGATAATGATGATTCAATGATTGTAAAATCTCAAATTACAGAGCGTAATCATGGCCCTTGTTTCTCAACAACCTTCCAACAAATTGCGCCTTAACCAAAAAGCTTATTGAGTACACACACTAAACAAAATGCCATGCGAGTACTCAACTGCTACTTGCAATATTTAAAGGGAGAGATACTGGTTTCAGAAATCAAGGAAGTAAATTAAGTTAGAAGGTGTGGTCATGTGCCAGCATGAAAGCAAATGTTGGCGTACAGTTGCTTGGATTAAACATCAAAATGATAATATATTCCAGGTGACAGATATTAATCTTGCCAAGTCTCTCTTTCTTCATAACGGCGAAAAGGTATGGATTATGTTATACACTTATACGGTTTTCAGAACTATTCATCTTGAGCTTGTACAAACCTTGTCTACAGCAAGTGTTTTACTGTATCAGCCATAGAGATAGTAAAACTGCGTGCCCACTCTCTAGAGGAGTCAAAATCTGTTTCCTTTAATTACCGGGTAGGGAGTTACTTAGGATAAAAAAACAGCACTAAAATATAGATCTTTTTACAGAAGCTGTGGCTAGTTTCTATGGTTGGTTGTGGTTTCTATGGCTAGTTTTTGACATTTTCTGTAGAAGTGGATTTTGGTTAGTTCTATTTCTCTTCAACGAAATAATTTTTATGTCGAACTCAATTTTCTGTAACAAACACTCATAAATGCACAGTAACTCAACCTTATCATTGTTTTTTACATTCAATTAAGGTAATGAAGGCATTGATATGGGTTGGAAATTTTTCTACGGGTTTTGGAAAAAGTAGTTTTAGACATATCTGAAACAACTCTACAGATCGCACTAACAAACCTACAGACATCAAAACTGTTGCACAAGTTTCTAGTATGAGTCAGACTTTCAAATAAGGTTTTCGAGAAAATTGCACACGTGGTATGGCTTTGGTTTTAAAGGCAAAGGCTTTATGTTTTTTAGCAATGCCTTTAAAACCGAAGTTTAAAAAAAGTTTAAAAAAGGAGCTACCACTTGTGCAAACGCAATTAACTCGAAAACCTTGTCATCCGGGGATCACTGTGGACTCGTGTACCACATTTGAAGGTCATATTTTTTTCTCATTTTTAAGCAATTTTTTCAAAAACCTTATTTTGATGTTCAACAGTTACCAAGAAATCGTGAAAAGCTCTTCTTAGGTCTGTAATTTTTTTTTATTTCGAGCTGTAGAGTTGTTTCAGACATATAGAATCGCTTTTGAAAACTAATTTTTCGTAATCAGCAACCTCCAATAAGTATAGAAAACACAAAGTGTCTATTTTGGATTTTCAACACTTCTTTCATTACCTTATATTCATTATCAAATTAAAAGTGAAAACCAATGATAGTTAAATTACTGGCCATTTATGAGTGTTTATTGCAAAAAAATTGAGCCCGACATTAAAATTATTTGACTGAAGTGAAATAGAACTACAAAAAAAAAAACGACCCCGATTTATAAATCTCAAAAGTACAATCCACATCTACAAAATTTTCGAAGAGTTACTAGCCATATACTCCGAGAGGAGCATATGGCTAGCAACGCTTTGAAATTTTTTGGATAATAACAGCTTCTAAAAAAATACAATTTTAGTACTGTCTTTTTTCTACGCAACTCCCCGCGGAGGTTGTGCACCCCTCTTTTCCTTACGCTTCTCCTTTCGAGAGTGGGCACATGACATGGTCTCAGCATTGTTTCATTGCTCGCAGGGGCAGAAACCATTATAGCTCCCAAGCGGAAGTTCATCGCACCCCCGAGACTTGTCAACAACGACACACGTTAGGAAGATCAATCCTCTCCTACTGAGTGCTGTGAATGAGAAGTAGTTCTAGCATCTTGTCCATTAATTTACCTGTCAAATGGTTCCAAAAATGTGCCCATTACTCCAACAATGTTTCTAATGTCAAACTACTCTACCAATGTTATAGACTTTGAATTTAATGAATTTGTCAAAATGCAGAGGAGGTTTTGAGCTAAGTTGGTAATTGAAAGGGATATATTAGGGTTTATTGGAGCTCAAGAGCTAAAGGAATGCAAGTTGATGAAATTTGATCTGATAGAGTCCAAGCAATATATTGGCTTTTAGCAGAAGTAGAGGAGTTTTGCCTACTAAGGATGGAAATGTTAAAGTTTTAAAACGGAAGTGCAGCAATTCTGTGATACTTATTTTAGTTCAACAAGTATTTTCCCTTGAAATCCAGCTCCAAGAGCTTCTGATTACATCTGTTAGGGTTAAACAGACACAAAACAGCTCTTCAGACTTCCTCTCAATTGTGTATAAAGTATGTCAGTGTATACAATTTATTCAAATCAAATATCTAAAAAACGCTTTTATAGCAAGATTAAGTGCCGGTGTTATATCAGATTAGCAAAGAAGTCAGGCAGCCAAAAGCAAAAACGAGACCTTGCGTGAATATAACCATGTTGCAAATAAATACTTGTTAAAAAAGTGTCTTGTTCTGATATCCTGTAGATACTTCATATTGTTTAATAGCATTTTAAAGTAAAAATATTAAATTTAATTTAAAAATTATAAATATGTAATTTTTTTTTAATTATTTGAATCCGTGCAAGAATAATTTCTAAGTGCAAGTTCCCGTGCGAAGACACCTTTCACATAGCCCTATAGGGTTTACCATTGTGGTTTTGTTGTATTGGTCCAGCCACCTATCAAGTAAAAAGACAACCCAGAAATATCGACAACTCAAAATTCAATTTCCTTAAATTGATTTTCAGTTGGTCGTTTCAGTGTTCATTTTTTTAAAACAAAATTATAAATGAATTATAAATAAACATTAAAAATAATTTAGAAAATAGATTGTAACGTATATAATAAATTATTACTCTCTACCTCCAAATCGAATAAAATGTATAAATTAAAAACATTTTGTATGGTGTTAAAACACCTTACTGTTAGGTGAAGGGTTAATATGTCTGTGATCCTAGCGTTAAATACTGGGAAAGGGTTAAATAATGATATATATCATGTCCACAAGGATTTGTATGACCACCCATTTTTAAATAATCAGTAATATAACTATGCTCAGCAGCATTTAAAATGAACAACTTATTCTGTGAGTCTCAGGTGGGATTAGAGAGTATGAATTCAGGAGACATAGGTTTGAATTCTAATCAGGTCAGAGAAACACGTGTAGGGATATCTCTTCATTGTAAATTCGGTACCAACAGCCATGACTATCAAGGAGGGACATCTGCATTTTAAAAACATTGTTTTGGCTGTGAATGGATGACGCGCCTCAGACCTCTACACGATGTATAAGGGATGCCTAAATGATGTCTTGCACTATCGCATACAAGAGACAGCTGGGATGCACCCATTCCCTCGAGGGGTCTCGTGTGTGTGTGGGGGGGGAGATGTGTACTCACGTGCGCGCTCGCTCGCTGTGCGTGACGAGGTTCCTGAGGACGAGGGCGGCCGTGAGGCGCACGCTCTTCGCCACCGCGCTCTCCTCCTCCTCCTCCACCTGCGGGGGAAACAAGGGGGGGACGGCGTCAGGGGAGTGCTCCAAGGGGAACAACCCACTCAAGTGGGTTTGGTTTGCATGCATTTCCTCAGTCAAAAAAAAATTAGTTTAATAATAATTGAATTAATCTATTGTTGTTTAAGTACTACATGGAAATTATAGAATATAATTTTGAAATAAATTCAACATGTATTTTTCTGAGAATATTATATAAACTGCCTTCCTTGACCTGACTGTTTAAACAAATAACCACTGTGTATAGAGACAGCCCATTATTCAAACTTGATCTCTCTCTGGGTCGCTCTTTTAGGATGTACGCAAGAAAACGGCTGACAAAGTCTTTGTTAATGTTGGGATCCTTTTCAGGACATGCTGTCAGAGCAGAGATTGAATTGTCTTTTTGTGGAGGGTTGCCAACTTTGATGGGTGACACAGACATGTTAACTGATATTTTAAATGAACAAGGCTGCCAGTGCCAGAAAGCTTTGAAAATAGTTGCTTTAGTAGCCTCCGATGTTAAAAAATAGTAGCCAAAATAGTATCCTCTTTTACCTAACTAAATAAACAACTTTTAATTGTCAGATAATATAATAAGTAATTTCTTTAAAAAAAATATTTATATTGAATGTCATCTACAATTACATACATTTTTTAAAAAATAGTGATATATTAGCTTAATATGCTTCGATGCACAAATTTAAAAACTAAAAATTAAGACTTGTATTAGTGCAAACCTTAGAATTGTAGCACTAACACTCAGTTGAAAGGATCGATAAAAATGCCAAAGTTTTTAGGATGTATTGCAACGGCTATGTCCTGACGGCGACAACTAATTCTAATTCCAACTAACTGAATTTCGCGCGCATCCCCATACACTTTGTATTGGCCTGCGCGCGCAAGAAGGATGAAACAACCGCAATTCATACACCGTGCGTCAACGAAAACATTGACGCACGGTGACTGCACCTCAATTGTGACGCACAGTGTTTTAGCTATTAACGCATGCCTTAAATGTCTACGAGAATACTCTGATTCGGTGCGTCTTGCGCTATGGTAACTTCAGAGAGAAAAACCGAATTTATCATTGGAAATTTTCAAATAATCAAATCAAAAGCCAAAAAAGCAATTAAAAATTCCACTCTCGCCAAGTAACCCTGAAAAAAGTTGTCAGAGACAATCGAAAATCCCGACAACTTTTCCTATTTAAGCCATGTTAATTTGTTGTAGGGTTGCTATTGTCAATAAAAAAAATAAAAAGGGAAAAAATAAAAAAAAAGTGTAATTAAAGTAGAAGTGCATAAACTACTTCTAATCAATTGCATTTTAATTACATTTTCAGAACATTAAATGTCTCCATTTAAATTGATGTGTTTAATTTTTTTCTTGTGTTTTTTATGCATTATGATAAAAATGTTTGTCCAATATGATATGAAACTGGTTTGATATGATTGATGATTTTGATACTGGTTTGTCAAAATGTTATATAAAGCGAAATAAAATAATGGTGGATAAATGTAAATGTTTAAAGACTTGAAAATGTCTAGGGGGCTGGGGCAGTCGATTAAGCATTCGCCTAGCATGCGGAAGGTCTCAGGTTTGGGCATCGCCAAAATAACTGCCGACCTATAAGCAGCACATGCAGCCAAAAAATGCCCGACGAATAATACCCTGTGTGGCGGTAGTGCACGTTAAGCCCATTTCACACCTTGTCACAACTACTTGCAACTCCCGTAGGACACCGTGCATTAAAAAGTTGCACTCAATTCGTGAGATTTTTTCCTGCAAGCACGAAAAAATCGCAGTTGCATGTACCCTTAGCCAATCAGAACTCGTATTTGTTTGGCTGCATTGTGGCAAACTAGACTTCGCCAACTAGTTGTTTATTTACTTTTTAAGACGCCAACTTTCCTTGCTTGCAAAAATCTGCGCAACTAAAAATGTGTAGTAAATGGGTGGCAAAAGTGGAAATTGATCTTATTAAAGAAGTTCGGAAACATAAATTTCTGTTTGATTCAAACGAGGCCTATAGTTTGATTACAAAAAGATGAAACTTGCCAAATTGTGAGATAAATAATTTTTTGTGGAAACCCAAAAAACCAAGTTACGAGTTGCAGTTGCAAGTAGTTGTGCAGGTATGAAATGGGCATAAAATATCCTTCAAAGTCTTATCACTGCGTACGATGTCGCCTGAACCAACTGGCCCATGAAGCTATTTTCGAATCTAACATTTATATTATAATGTATTTAAATTTTAACTAAAATGATATATTTTTTTTATCTCTTAATATAAATGCATTATGCCCAATCTCTCTGGCTTAGTGGTCAGCTCTTCTTGATCTTATTCGGTAGACCCGAGATCGTATACGGGTTCAGATAAATTAATTAAAAAATCTTAGAGAATTTCCAACTTAAATGTTATAAAAGTTAAAAATCTATGTTATAAACCAACAATTTTATTTGTTACACTGAGTTTTAATATTGCTGACCAAATTAATGTTTTTGTATTAATGTTGAAATCAAGGTCACGCGTTAAAGCAAGCGATGCAAACTTTTCATCCCATTCCACTTTTCTTGCACAACACCGGCATTGGGCAAACCAAACAGATCTCCCAGACGCATGCGTTTGAAAAAAAACTACGATTTGGCGAAAAAAAAAACGTTCGCTATTGCCTCGTTTGGCGATCGCCAAGTTTTTGTTTTAGTTGTCGCCGTCAGGACATAGCCAACAGAAAATTTCATGTTAAATTATTAAACCAATTTACATATAATTGTTAGAGGACATAAATTAGGGGAAAATATTTCAAATCTATACTTATTTGTATTTGAATTTAATTAGCAAATTACATAAATTAAAAAAAAACCAACATTTTGTTAACAATTGGATAATTTATGAGAAACAGTCATAAAAGTGCCTTTTTTTATCCTCCAAAAATATAATATATATGTGTATGGGCAATATATTTTTAATTTTTCATTTGTTTTAGCTTGACTTAAAAAAAATCTAGGAAAAACAAACATTCATCTAGAAAAAGCCTGTCATTTTACAGAAGCCAGAAGGAGAAGTTAAAATGCTAAATAGTGCCAAAAATTTAAAACTAAAACTTTAAAATTAAATTTACTTGAAAAATTATTTATTTTAAATATATATAAATATATTAAAAACAAATTTATTTTAAATAGTTATCATTTATTCAAGAAACATAAGGATCAATACTAATCCATGTAAATATGTTTCACTGAAATAACTTGCCGATTTTAAAATCAAGCAATGAGGGGTAAATTAAAACTAATTAAATTTTTAGTAAATATATCTTTAAGTATTTTGTTAACTTAAGTTGTTACTTAAGTTGTTTACGACAATCTAGAAAAAAATAAATTAAAAAGAAAATATTACTTTTTTAAAAAAAATATTTAAAAAACGTATTTTGATACACAATTTTTTTATATACATATTTTATTAAAAATTAAAAAAGAAAAACTTTAAACAAAAACTTAATTTGGCAACACGTTTCTCCCTATTACTTTAATAATTTAAGAATTTCAATTAGCATTTATTTCTGGATTAATTTGATAGCAGTTAAATTTTAATCAAGTTATGATATGTTTTGTTAGCATGCAGTAGTAGGCCTTATCGCTAACTTACTGAATAAAAAATTAAAGTTTCAAAACAAAGCAAATTACTAACAGACAGATGTAAATCCTATTCAAATGCAGTTTAAAAAAAAAAAAATCTTCAACAAAGCATACAAAATCAAAGTTTTAGTTTCCATGAACTTTACATAAGCTTCTAAAAAAAATCATAATCAATTGCAATTTCAAAAACACATGGTTTTGCGCTGTTGGATTTGAGATGAGTTCCAAACGAAAACTAAAAAGGCACTGCCAAGTTTTGTGCATCGGTAGTATCATCGTGGCGCCATCTATGTGAAAATTATATAACTAAAAAAAGTCGCCCAAGACCGAAAATAGTTGAAGGTTTTGCTTAAAATAGTCGTTTTGGGCCCTTTTTGGACTTACAAAACTCACTCACCAGGGGCTCCTTGGGGTGCTGCCTGCGTATGGCGACGAGGGCCGCGTCCGGGGCGTACCCGGGGTGGGGGGGCGGCTGGGGGAGGGGGGGGACCCCGGCTCCCCCCCGACGCCGCTCGGCCGCCTGCCTCAGCACGCCCTCCCCGCAGTGCCAGTCCTGCAAAAGGCAACAACAGCTGTGGAGTACGAATGGGCGACAGTTTTTTCCCCAATGGGTCAAAAAGATGTTGCTTACAGGACAAGTTTTCTTAATAAATTACAAAAGTAAATGGAGACAAATCCTTAAACTTAGTCCAAAAACTATGTTGCGTAGGTGTTACTGTTAAAGTATGAAATGTTATTTTATAGAATACCTAGTCATTCCATGAAAAAACGGATCGTGTCCGTTAAAGTGTAAAACTCTTGTATTTCATAGTTTAACTAGTTATTTCATAGAATAAAGATCCGCAGCCAATTAAATAATCTATATTATATATTGCGTGACAAATACAGGGTGGTGCAAATCCGTCATAGAGATAAAAGTAGAATTGCTGCCAAGTCTATTGGGATGCAATATAAACTGAAGGTTTCTACAGCTGTTGAAAGAAGAAGTACCGTGTGCAGAAATCTCGCTCCGAGATAGGAATCATTCAGATGCTTGACCAGAAAAACAATTGAAGCCTTCAAGTCGAAACAAAAGGTTATTCAAGCGTGCAATGGCTTCACTTGACAAACCTGTTTTTGCATTGGATTGACATTCACATTCCAGCTACTCATGGAGTATTGGTGAGCTCTTTTAGTGCGCAAGTGTGAGTTACGGCTCTGTGTGCAATGTACAGGGGGAAAATTTAATCTATAATAATAAAAGAGTCTGTGTGTCTGTGGATTGTAAAACACCTATTTACACTACCCTCAGAAATTCGAAATTTTTAATGTAGATAGATTCCTTTTAATACCAACGTGTGCAACTGAGGCTTAGTTTTTTCATATTTGTTTTATTTTTAAAGAAAATTTGAATTTTCTGAAAAAAAGTAGACCACTTTTGCTCACATTGGACAATTTTTTTCCCCTTTCATGTTGCCATTGGCTGAGAAAATTAAAATAAACTTTTACAAAAATATTTAAAATTCCAACAGTTTTCATTTTAGGAATTTATTATTTGTTTATTTGATAATTTCTTCATTGATTGTTCTATTGACTGCGTGTATGATTATGAGTATTTAAGCAATAAATGCATAGTTAAGCTATTACTCAAGGTCATCACACTAGAGCTGCACATTAGGATTTTATGTCTTCCTTTTTTTGCCAAATACTTTTCCAAACTCGCCAAGTTATTCCAAAAAAAAAAAGAGAGAAAAATGAGAACAATTCTTTAAAAATAATTTATAAACTGTTTGGTTGTGTGAAGGTCATCGCACTAGAGCTGAATGTTTGTGTCTGTACTATATCTGTTCCTCATCAAATTAGCAAAAACATGCCAAATAAGCTAAAAGGATTTTATGTTTTATGCGAAAAATTACAGTGGTATTTATCCGTGAATTTTTTTAATTTTGAATTTCAAGGAAATATAAGTAATGGGATTCTACACTCTCGAGCGGAAACAATAAACATAAGCTTATTGTCCTATAACGGATTAAATGATACATGTACTAGAATCGATTTGAATTTTTTTCCATGCGAAGAACGGGTATTTACTTGCGAGTTTTTAATAATAAATATGCAAACTTTGAATCTAGCAATCAATTTAGATTTTGTATTAACAAAACGGTCCGATTCTAAAGGAAAAATAATGGTCGAAATGATCGACGATGGGAACTTTTTCACAGCTGTACAAACCTTCAGTTTATATTGCATTCCAACAAGCTTATTGTCAATCATAGCGTTGTTTCCGGCAAATATTTCTCGAAGCCTTTATTTTGGACTTAATATTGAAGCGATCAATAGCTTCACTTAGCAAACCTGTTTTTGAATAAGTTTTTGATTTGGCATCCATTCTATCATATTCTTATCTCTGTGAGAGGGCTACTTTTATTTGGGCCACCGTGTAGAATACCTAATTATTTCGTTTCAGAAAAATTGCTTATTTTACACTTTCCCTGTCTCCCATTAGTTAATTTATGGAACACCTGGTTATTTCATAGAATAACTAGTTAAAGTGTCAAATCAATGATGCACACTTTAATGGACACGATCCGTTATTTCATGGAATAACTAGGTATTCTAGGAAATAGCGGCACCACATACTTTTGACGGTAACACATGCATTTACACTGTACCACCACGCACTTACCTGGAGGTGGGTGAGGAGGGAGAGGCGCCTCCGCCTTCCCCCCGCCGCGCACCCCTCCCACGCGCACGGCCCCTCCTCCGCCGCGCAGTGGGCCGACCGCGCGTGCACCAGCACCTGCCCGGGACGGGGGAAACGCCTGCAACAGAAGCACCCCATCAGTACATTTCTCACGGGGGCATGTTAGCATATAAACCTGATCACCACACTTGTTATCAGGAGAAATAAAGTATTTAATATGACTTAAAAGTATTTAATTTAGAACTTAATAATAGAACAAATATGATATAATTGGTTAACTAATTCTTTTTAAGCTCAGATAATTAATTCATATAAAGTTTAAACTTAAGCAGATATCTTTTGTTTATTTACATTATACATTGTTTACATTCAGTAAAAGACGAGTTGAGTTGTATTTGTTTCCTAAAATTACTAAAGTAGAAAACTGAAATGATTTAAATTAATCTTTGAACTGAAATGAAATAGTAACTTGTATTTTTGCATAAACTTAATCTTCTGTGGCTGCACTTTGTATTTAAACCGGCATCTCTTCCGGCGTGGCAATGCGCTTTTCTTTCAGGTGTCTATTATTAGTGTGAGTCACTCGCAGGTCGAGTTTCATTTTCGAAGATGTGATAGCCATCTTAGCTTTCAGGATGCATTTACGAAGTTAAGTTTTTCTTATTGTTTAGTTTTGTACTCACTCTTGCTTATTTAATAGTTTCTTGGAAATAGTTTTGTTAAAAATGAATTGAATACATAATTAACTTTGTTTTCTTTTGGAAATTGAACTTTTATTTAATTTACATTGTATTGACATTTAAGCTTTGTTGACATAAGCGTTTGAGCTTTGTTGATATGAGATATTTATACAAATTACTGTTGTACTTGATAATAATATATTTCTAAGAGCTTTTTTTAATAAATTAACTTGTTTTTATTGCACATTGTCTTTGTTTACTATCAACCACTGTGTCACTCTGCGTCGAACCCTCCCTAGGGATGTCACTAGTATTGTCCCATTCCTCTTGAAAATCTGTTTCGTAGCTAAAGGTTTTTCTCAAGTTATAACATACCGACATTCGTCTAAAAGTGTTACAAGTCTTTTGTTACTTCATAGCATTAGGGCTGCGTGAACCCAGGTTAACGATACAGGACCCTCCAACCACTACCCCCCTAATGGCCACATGTGCAGTCTAAAAACTGAGCCCTAACATTCTAAAACTACGACAGTTTTTTTTTTTAAATCATTGAACTACATTAGTTGAATACTACTAACTTCTTTGAGTGGGCAAAACAGCTGATTGGCAGTAATACCATAGCATTTAATTTCAGGCATAAGAAGATGGTGGGGCATGTCTTTCAGTGTTAATAAATACCTTGCATTAGGGTAAGAACAATGTTAAACATTCTTATAGTGAGAAAGTATCCAAGATAGCGATTTTGTTAGAGATTTAGGAATTTTGGTGAGCAATGATTTCGAAACGAGTAAACAGTTCGTTGAAGCAAGTAAGAAAGCCAATCAAATGTTGGGATGCATTAGAAAAAGTATCACTTCTAAATCTGAGGAGATTATTTTGCCATTGTATAGGGGATTGATAAGGCCACATCTGGAATATGCTGTTCAGTTTTGGTCCCCTTTCTCAGAGTCCTTCTAGAGTTGCTTGAAAAATTTCAGCTTAGACCCTTTATCATTTTTTTGTACCCCTATCTGGTATTGATTATGATAACACATTAAAATCTTGAAACATGTATTTCCTGGAAAATAGGAGCGCTAGGGGTGATTCAATTTAGTTATTCAAGCTCATAAAACAGGGAGACATGAAAGGCTTAGGTTTTATCTTAACCTTCTAATGCATACTGTTACATTATGGCAACATAAAAACCACTTTATTCAGTTAAAGTAGAGCTCCCTCTTGACAAATATGTGTTTTTTTCATCTATTACATTCCATTTTGAAGTTTTAGATGTTAATAACCATCATAGATGGCATTAGTAAAAGTGTATTCAAAATTAAAGAGTGAAGTTATTAACTGTCGTGAAATTACATCTTTAACAGCATTCAAAGTATAATAATATTAGCACTAAACACAAATAAACTGTTTTGAAAATATAATTATAGTTCAAGAGGGTTAATCAAAAATATATTTAGTAGTTTTCTAATCACTCTTATCAAAATTGGAATTTTGTAGTTAGTTTTTGCCATATGTCAAAAATTTGAAAAATTGAAATTATGTATTTAAATTCTAATGCAGTTGATGTTTTTCAGTATTTTTCCCATAATGTACGAGCATCAAAGATACAAATACTTTTTTTCTGGATGAAAAAAAAGTTCATGCATTGCAGGGTTAAATAGAAGGACCAGCGGCATGATCAGAAATTGAATAAGTCGTACTTTAGAAGAGAGATAAGAAAATATTAACTTTACAATAGAGTTGTCAATGTGTGGAATGCTTTACCAGATTATGTGTATTCGAAGAGAGTGGGAGATTTTAGGAAGAATCTTGATAGTCATTGGAAACTGGTAAAGTATCAGATTTATTTTGGACCAACCTTGCTGGGCCTCTTTCCTGCTGTTGGTTGACAGTTTTTGCATTTGTATAAGATGAAACCAAACAGTGTATCTTCAAACATGTGTTAACGCAGGGTTGCCACTAACTTTTAGTTTTGAAATAGTTGCTTTAGTTGCCTAAAATACTCAAAATAGTTGCTAAAATAGTCACCTAGAAATTAACACAATAGTAGTTTTTTTTGTCCAATATTTTTCTGCTAATAGACGGCAGATAATTTTTTAGTTTAAAACTTCATTTAAAAAAATATGAAAATTTGAATTCAAAGTTTCAGTTCGCCGATCTTTAATCCAATTGGGTTGTTTCAGATTATGTAATTTCTACATAAGTCTTTCCTTTCGTGATTTCATTGGTTGTTTCAGTTTCACTCCAAATGCGCAATAAAATCTCGAGTATTTAAGATATTTTAAAATAAGTAATTTTTAATTATTTACATAAAACTATTTAACAAATTACAATACAATAACTTACACATTGTAAAGCAAACAATATTTGGACAAAGACGAGGAAACGAACAGCAATAAGAGCAGGGATCAATCTGCAGTCGCATTTGTCGCGAAATGCGACGAGTTGCACGAAAATGCGAAAAAAATATTATTGGCCGTCGCAAAAAAGGCGACGATGTAATTCGGTGAAACTAAACTTAAATTTCAATTAACAAGTTCAAATAACCGATTCTAATAATGAAAATAAAAATAATTAATCAAAATGATAAGATGAATTCAGATTAGATTATACTAAGATGTCTTCAAATCTCGGCCAGCCCCAGTGCAACCTACCATTTTAAAATCAGTCCAATGTGCTTCCTGATTTACTCATATTACAGCATAGTAATTTTAACGAAATCTACCGATGATGTCGCATTATGTGAGAATGATTGACAGTTGCCTGGCTCTTTGTGATCAGAAGATTATCTTGTTACTTTTGTATCTCCGGTTCAGGCCAACTCTGACAACCAGAATATATTTTCTGATCAAGTGTCCGATTCACGATGTCCATGGGTCGTGATAACCTTGAATGTTAAAATACTTTTCGTTCACGTTTGAACCTTTTATTCTACTTCCGCCTGTACTGGGGTTTCTGATTTTAAACAATATTTAGGTGTTTTTTTTAAATGGACTTAGATTTTATGTTGCAAGTAAATTTCTAGTCCTTGAATTTTTCTGGAAAAGTGCTTGGATTTTTTTAAAACAAATGTTTGAACCATTCTAATAAGGATTTGTATTAGACCAAAAGTTTGGGATTTCAAACAAGCAAAACTTGATTTAATACACCAAATGAACAGCAAAAACATGTTCATAGACAAATCTGAAGATAGTCCAAAACCATAAATCAAAGTAAATACCCACTGTAGTGACCGAATGACTGGGTTCAACAAGCTTTCAAACAACAAATTTCTTTTCTTAACTACTTTATTTCAAACAACAAACTTTTTCTTTTAAAAGGCACAAATTCCATCAAACTAAGCATTTTCCATTTTCTACTACAACCAGACTGCCACCATCGCACACAAACTAATACACACTCATCTGCACGTACTTAATTAATTATCAATTATTTCTTTATCTGAGCGTGACCCTTACACCTCCCCCCTAAAATCATATTATATCCGAAGATTTAATATGTTAAGATATATAAAGGGTCACACTTTACATTACAATTACTATCGACACGCACTTAACTACTTTGTGCCATTAATGTCATAGCCTTGACAACGCGTCCGCATTGCACAGGTGGGATCCCTTAATATGGCTGGCGGTGATGTCATGACGTTGAATCGCCAGGGCCCACCTCTGCAATCTTGGACTTTGGGGCGCAGCACTGGTGAGGAACACCAGCGGATTGTGGTCCGTCAGTAGGTAGATTTTTGCCCCACACAGCAAGGTTTCAAATCTCTTCAATGCACAAATGATAGCAAAGGCCTCACGTTCGATTGTTGACCACTTTTCTTGGGTTGTATTAAGCTTCTGACTACCAAAAGCTATGGGGCAAATACTTCCTTTTCCACCCAGCTGACCTAAACAGCATCCAACTGCCGTCTGAGACGCATCAGTATGCAAATAATATGGTTTGTCAATTTCAGGTACTTGCAACTCTGTGATTGCACAGAGTGCTGCCTTCAACTCCTCAAATGCGGCCTCAGCCTCTTTGTTCCATGGAATCTCGTTTGGCACCTTCTTTTTAGTGAGTTCCGTTAATGGCAGGGCAATCCTTGCAAAGTTCGGGATGTACTGCCTATAGAAGTTACACAATCCCAATGCACTTCTCAGCTGCTTCTTTGTCTTTGGTGCTTCCAGCTTCCTAACCGCTTCTATTCTTTCTCTATCCGGGGCATGCATACCTGCACCGATAACGTGTCCTAAGTATTTGACCTTTTGTCTTGCAAAATCACACTTTTCTAAATTCACTGAGAAATTAAATTGTTCCAATCTTTTGAAAACTTCTTCCAGGTGTTTTAAATGTTCCTCCCATGTGTCAGAAAATACTGCTAAATCATCAATATATGCACATGCAAAGTCACACATAGGCTGTACAACTTTAGACATAGCTCGTTGATAAGTTGCCGCTGAATTCCTTAATCCAAAAGGCATTACATTCCATTGGTACTGGCCTCGATGAGTTCGAAAAGCTGTGAGATGCTTGCTACTGTCTTCCATTGGAATTGCCCAATATCCTTTCAGCATATCGAGTACAGTAATAAACTTCTTCTTTCCTACTAAGAAATTTAACTCCATCATATTTTGCATGGGATAAGCATCAGGTACGGTAACTGCATTCAAGCTTCTAAAATCTATGCACAAGCGAATTGTTCCGTCCTTCTTATGAACACATACTACAGGGTGCGCTATCTCACTCACTACAGGTTCAATCAGGCCCAACTCTAGCAACTCATCTATTTGTGCATCCACTTTCCTCTTTAGGTTTTCTGGTATCCTGTAAGTTTTTGGCTTAATGGTTTCTTCTTCAGCTTTGAGCTTTATCACATGCTCTCCAACTTTAGCTCTTTTAATTTTCCCTGAAAATAACGCTTTGTATCGTAGTAACACATTCTTCAGTTGGTCTTGTTGTACTTCTGGTAGGTAGTCCAAGCTCACCCTTTCTACAATTTTATAGTCCTTTTTAGCTACAGGGTTTATCGGTGTTTCATACAGCTCGCCAAATTCCTCATCACTCTCATAAACTAACCCAACAGTCTGAATTCTTGCTCTATATTCCCTCATCTTGTTTACATGAAGTAACCTTAAATTACCTTCGGGCATCTGCAGGTAATACGAATTTGGTTTCGCCTTTCTTACAACCTTAACTGGACCTATCCACCTGGCATACAATTTATTGGTTGAATCCGGTACTAACACAAGCGCTTGATCTCCTGGTGCAAATTCTCGATGTTTCCTTCTGCTATTATAGTATTTGGCGTAATTACTTTGCTGTACTTCACTTGTTAATTTGGCATTTCGTGTTGCTACCTGTAACTTCTCTCTTAGTTCTTGCAAATAGTTTTCCACTGAACCTTTCATATTCAGAGGTAATAGTACTTCCCCCGTCCAAACTGATTTCAGTACAGACAATGGACCCTTTGGTTCTCTTCCATACATCAGCAGAAAAGGTGGTACGCCTGTAGTTGCATTTGGAACTTCTCTATAAGCCCACAATAAAAAAGGAATGTGCCTGTACCAACCTCTACCCTCTTCTCTAATAATATGGTGCAACATATTTTTCAAAGTTTGGTTCCATCTCTCAATTAAACCATTTCCTTCTGGATGATACGGTGTTGTAAATCGTGGACAAGCTCCTAAAATCTTCAGAAATTCTTGCGTCAAACTAGCTGTAAAATTTGTTGCATTGTCCATCACGATTACTTCTGGTATTCCTGTCCTACTGAATATTTCAAGCAATGCTTCACATGTACTCTTAGCCGTTAGAGATTTTAATGGGACAGCTTCTGGCCATCTTGAATGTTGATCCATCAAACACAGAATGTACTTATGTCCTTGTGACGATACCGGATCTATGGGGCCAATTAGATCTACGTTCACCACTTGAAATGGTAGTTCAGGACGAGACACTGGTGTTATCGGGATCTTGTCAACAGAGCGAATTACCTTTCTGCACTGACACCCATGACAAGAACTACAATATGCTTTAATCTCCTTGATCATTCCAGGCCAATAAAACGTAAACTTGATTCTTTGAATCGTTTTATGGGCTCCTAGATGTGCTCCGAATACTGACTCATGAGCTATCCCCAATATTTTGTTTCTTCTGCTTTCAGGAATCACTAACTGCCTTATTCTACTTCCATACATATTCTCTTCATGGTAAAGGATATTTTCTTCTACAATATACCCTCCTTTACTTTGCTTGGCCAATTTCCATGCCTCCTGAAGAGTAGTGCACGTTTGTTGTTGTTTCCTGAAACTCTCTGGTTTGCTCCCGTCGTCATTAGCATCATTTTCTCTTATTGCTGGCTTATATTCTTCTGTTTCAGTATTCACATTATCATTCAACTCTTCCTTCTGAGTATCCGATCTTAATTTCATAGTAGCTGTGAAGCTAGGACTATAGATTCTCTCCTGCTCCAATAAGGCCTCATAAGTTTCCATGTCCAACAATATATCAGCATTCAACCCGTCCACAGTTGCCACAACCGTTTTAATTACCGGTGTAATATACGAACTTGTCACCAAACCAATTTCAACTTCTTTTAGTTCGGCTTTCAAACAATCACCAAACGCAGGCTGTAACATAATATGTCCTTTGTAGTCAACTTCTTTCCCTACTACACTGCTTTTAAACACACTAATTTGTGCACCAGAATCTACAACTGCCTCATATTCTGCTCCACCATATGAAATTTTTACTATTTTCAGATCAGACATTTTCGGTTGAACTGCATTCCCTTTCTTATTCTCCAGTACAACTTCACTGTTAAATTTAGCAATGACCACTTTTCCTTCGATCTCCTTTTCTTCAACTACTTTGACCTCAGAGACATTGGCTTCTGCAACCTTTACTTCAGAAACTTTAGCTTCAGGCTTTCCCCTTCCTTCTTTATTCTTATCTCTACAAAACCTTGCTAAGTGCCCTGATCTTCCACAATTAAAACATGTCACTGGTCTTTGGAAGGAATTTCTCTTATCAAATCCTCCACGGTTGTTATGTTCATATCTATTTCCTTCATAAGATGCATTACTTCTGTTATTGGACATGTTTGGCTTTCCCTGATAGCCATTCCTGTATGGTTGAAATGGAGGAGCTTTACCGGACTGGTTATATTGCCTCACATTTTCATATTCATCTAATTTCTCAGAGAGAGCATCAACTGTAATAATTTTACCCCATTCATCTATAAAATGTTGCTGCATATCTCTTGATACTTGTTCCTTCATCTGCTCTGTAATGACCAGTTGTTTTAGACTTTCAAAATCGTTGACTTTTAGTCCCATAATCCACTCATTAAAATAATTCGCCAACTCAAATCCAAAATCTCGCCAAGTGTTTTCAGATGACTTACAGTGCCTCTTAAACTTTATTTTAAACGCTTCCGGGCTCAATTTAAATCTTTTTAACAACATATTCTTCACATGATCATAATCATTGGCTTTTTCCTCTGGCTCCCTGGCAATCAAATTCGCCATTTCTAACGGCAATAGTCCAACAAGATTTGTCACCCAATCTTGTTCTTTAATCTGCACTCTTCTTGCTTGTCTTTCAAATAATATAAGGAAGAAGCTAATATCACCTTCTTTGGGATCAAATTTACGCATTAATTTTTGCAATCCAACTTGAGCTTGTTCTTGCATTCCTCCATTCTGAGAGATCATTTCTCTTCCATCACCACTTCTGGACATCGATGCTTCAATCTTCAACCTTTCTAATTCAAACTCATTTTCTTGGCGCTTCAATTCCATTTCCTTACTCAATTTTTCCAATAAAAACTCGTTTTCTTGGCGTTTAATTTCTTCTTGGCGCTTAATCTCTTCTTGGCGCTTAATCTCTTCTTGGCGCTTAACCTCTTCTTGGCGTTTAATCTCTTCTTGGCGCTTAATCTCTTCTTGGCGCTTATTCTCCAGCGTTTCTTCCTCTCTTTCACTAACTATTCTTTCTAATAGATCTTTCACAAATCCTTCTTCATACTCAGCACTCTTTAAAATTATATTTCTTAACTCAACCACTTTCATATCTTTCGTTACCGTTTCGCCTAATTCTTCCGCCAAACACTTCAAATCGACTTTCTTTGCTTTTGCTAAAAACGACATTTCTGCTCCAAAATTCTTCAAAATAGCTTCTTTTAAACTTAAAAACTTAAAACAACTTCCAAATTATTCACAATCAGTCACCTCGTTACTAAACTTCCTGAACTAAATAACTTCTTTAAACACTGTTAGAATAGAAATTCCAAAATGATTCACTCACAATCAAGCCGTTGGCTATCTTCTCAATCTTCACGGTTCTTCAAAATAATTCGAAATCCATTGGGGTTTCCCCGCACATTATGTAGTGACCGAATGACTGGGTTCAACAAGCTTTCAAACAACAAATTTCTTTTCTTAACTACTTTATTTCAAACAACAAACTTTTTCTTTTAAAAGGCACAAATTCCATCAAACTAAGCATTTTCCATTTTCTACTACAACCAGACTGCCACCATCGCACACAAACTAATACACACTCATCTGCACGTACTTAATTAATTATCAATTATTTCTTTATCTGAGCGTGACCCTTACACCCACTTACTTGTACTTATTTAAAAAAATTTATAAAAATAGTTAAAAGTTCCTTTAGTAGTATAGTTTTATATAATTATTTAAATTTGTCATGTCGTGATTCATAAAAAAATTGTCAATGTATTGTTAAGCTATACTGCTTAACAAAATTAACTGCTACACAAAGATTGAATTGTGTATAGATTACAGTGATTTAATTGCTGTGACGTTGATTTATAAGCAATTAATTTTTCTTTAGCATTTTGCTACAGCTTTTTTTTTTTTTTTACATTTTAGCATTTTTGCTGCAGCATTTTTTGACCCAGGTTGATCCCTGAATAAGAGAGAGGAATAAAATCACTTTCCAAAATTATCTTGTAACTACAATGTTTTTATATTAATTTGGAATGATTAGATCAAATTGAATTATGTAAAACGGCTGAAAATACGCTAACTCTCTTATCATAATTATTTTTCTAATTTTTTGGAATGAATAATGACACCAAAAATAGATAAAATTTAGTCAGTCATTCAGTAGGAATTTTTTATACCTTTTCTGTCCAATTTGTTTAAAATCGCCGAAATTTGACGATTATTTTTATGGTGAGACATCATGATAATAATCGTTCATAAAGGTATTTCAGGATACGAGACAAAACATATCCTGAATATTTTAAAATAGCCAAATCACTATAAAAAGTCGTTTTAAAAAAGTGGACACTTGGTTATCTTTAATTTCTTAAGCTTCAGAACTTATTTTGATAAAAGTATACATAAAATGAATCTTGATTTTTTTTACTGCAACTTTTCTTCAAAACACGTTTTAAGTTCCATTTTCAGTGGTGAAAGTGGGAAACAAATAAGTGGGGAGATGCCTTCAATTAGAATGTCATGCCCCCCCCCCCCCACCTCTATGGATTATGGATTTGATAGATATAAGAAGTGGGGGGATGGATAGCCATTTTCTTGAAAAGTGGGGTGACGCGTCACCCCGCGTCTACCCCCCACTTCCAGCACTGTAAATTTTAGAAAGAGTCAAAAAAGTTCCAAAATTGAAATATCCAAAACAATATTTTTATAAAACACAAGGAGAAAAGAACCAGTCAAACAACTTTTTCTCCTGAAACTTAGTCAGACTACAGGTGAATGGTCATGTGACCACACACGACACTTAACTAACAATCATTGTAAAAAAAAAAATTCGCCCACCCCCCATTATTAGTTCTACTAAACTAAAATATATTGTGGAAATTGAAAATAGTTGCTAAATAGTCGCCAAAATGCATAAAATAGTCGTTTTCGGACACTTTTTTATTAAAATAGTTGCCATAATCGCCCACCTGTTGAAAATTTAGTTGCTATTTAGTCGCCAGTGGCAACCCTGTAACGTTTATTAGTCAAGTATGAAAGTGCAAACTAACCAAAAGGGCTGAAAACTGAATTCATTTTATTTTTACAATCCACCTAACGACGTACAAACCAGTAAAAATTTAGTTATATTAGTTCCTATAAAATGCATATATAGAAAAAAAAAGTGCTTGAATATTGTAATTTAGTTTTAACTGAAATATGTGTATATTGATGCCACATTAATTCATATTTAATAAAACATCTGATAACTAATGAATGACTCTTAAGATAACTATAAAATCAACAAGTACCATTTAAGAGCTTAGATTATCCCATTATGTTGCAAGCAAGGTTCGATCAAAGGGAGGAGGAATGCGTAGCAATAACTGCAACACAAATAAATCTTTGTGTAGCAGCTGATTAATTTGTTTAGCAGCATAGCAATATATTGCTTAACATTATATATTAGCTTAACAATATATTGTTAATATTTCTATGAATTATGGACAGTTTTAGCTGTTCATTTGGTGTATTACCAAAAAGTTTTGTTAGTTGGCAGTACCATAAGGCTAAAGATATCTATGCGCCTGGACTTCCTTGCTTCATTGGAATTGAAGTCCCTAACTCTTGGTCCTTTTATTAACATAGTTCATTCAAAGTTAGAAAGAAAAGAAAAATTTAAGAAATTTTCCAAAAAATTTCAAGTGTACGAAATTCACTAACAGCCTAAATATATAAAGCGCATATATCCGGACATTCCTCTTTTTTAAAAATAAAAATTGTCTAAAATCAAAAAACTTATAGGCCAAACTAAAAAAAAAAGTTGATACACGAACAAAAAGGATTTTTTCCAATTAAGCTGTTCTTGTGATCCCGATTCACGAACACCTTTCAGAAGAAAATATTCTGGTTGCTCGACTTGGCCTAAACTGGAGCTACAAAAGTAACAAGATACTCTTCTGATCACGCAGAGCTGTCAATCATTCTGATGCAGCGATGTCATCGGTAGATTTTGTGAAAAATACTAGGCAGCAAATTAAGTCAAACAATAAACATTATTGGACTGCTTAGTTTTGGTCAGATGAAGACGATCCTCTTCTAACGGGAGATGGGGTTGGGCAATATTGAAGATATCTTAGTGTAATCTAATCTTAATTTATCTTCAAATTTGAATTTTATTTTTTATCTTTATAACCCGTTATTTGAACTTATTGTTTATTGAAATTTAAGTTTCCGTAAAAGAACAGGGTGCTTACATTCTGCAATTTTTCCATTCACAGATGAACTCTAACTTTGTTGAGGTTGTTTGGGCAGCCACTGCAGAGGGCTCCTCCTCAGCTGCAAAATACACAGATCCATGTTACATGCCGAAAATCAGCGTTAAACATTTTAAGTCACAGTTACTTTCTTAAGAAAGCTAACAAAACCAAACAAATGTAACAAAATTAAACAAAAAGATAATAAGAAAATACAATTTTTACAATAATTTCACAAACATCTGTCTGTCACCCACTTTCACAGAACGAACCGCAAGTCTCACAAACAAATGGGATAGGTCATTTTAAAGCAAAAAATCAGTTTAGGCTACATCCCAAATTTCATTAAAAAATTTAAATTAGAAGTTTATTTAAAATTTAAGTAACTAAAAATTTAATGTACATTGAAATAACCTGCAAATTCCATTTTCATTCAATATTTTCACTGATGCCATTTCGTCAAACGTACGAGAAACTTTAAAATAAAAATAAAACCTTGAAATAATATTTATGTGATATAATATGGTTTGGATTGTTGTAATATCACAATGAAGTTCTTTTGATGGTTCATTGTATATGTATGAAGAAAGATATATACAAAATTCTAATTTTGCATACAAAAATAAGCAAAGTCTCGCTTTTTATTTTTGAACCATCAATTTTACCAATTATATGTTTTTCAAACTGTAAATTAAATTGTGGTGTCTAAAAGATATTTGTTGAAAAAATAGCATCATTATTCTACAAATTTAAAATACATTTAGCAAACGATAATTAAGTAATTTTTAATTCGCGAAAGAATATTAATGAAAATAGTTAATTTTGGCGTTTAAAATTTCGAATTAGATATTTTCTTTCTGAGATGCATAAATTGTGTGTTTCCAGTGAGCATATATATTGTGTGGAAGCGGTTTAAGTGACAGATTCTGTAACAAACCTACTTGTTTTTATTTATGATTTGAGGTCTGGAGTTCCGCAGGCTTAAAGTCACGGAGCAGTCATTATCATTTTTCAAACGTCTAAGTAATAAAATGTCTAAAGATTTGATTTACCAATATGTATCCTGAACTTAAAAAAAGAACCTAGGGTTTGGTTGATGTATTCGGTCTTGAATAAAAATTAAAACGGGCACCCCGAGATTTTGTAGCAAGTAACTGAAAATTACGAGAAGTTAATGTTTGGTTGACTGATGCGTCTCTTACTTATAACGGGAAACACTAGATTTTGTCGCAACTAAGCAAAAATTACGAGACATTGAAATTCAATTGAACCATTTGTCCTAAACAAAAACTATATTATAAAATAAACTAAAACTATGAAAAAAAAGAGAAATTCTAAAAATGTGTTTTTTCCCAAAAACATTGACTTCTATCGGATCGCCAGCTGGTGCCCGGTTCGCCGACTAATTTTTCTCAACTAAATGGAACGATACATATCGGTCTAGCTGTACAAATTATTAAAAAAACACTGAAGAAATCAATGTATTTATTTTTTCAAAAAAGAAATTATGCATTAAATAACCACAAAGAAGAAGTTAAGAGAAACTACACAATGAAAACGGCAAAACATAATTTTCAAAACAGATGTTTCAAAGCGACAAGATACATACATATCCAAGAATTAAAAAAAAATCTGCATCTGTAATGGTAACATTAAAATAGTGTTAGAAATAACTCCGCCAGGTGTTTTGACAACCATATCAGAAGAAAACACAGAAGGATTTGGCGAAAATACAGTCCTGCACAAAAGTTTAGACACAGACGCAATTCATGAAAAAATCGTCAATGTTACTATTTTTCAGTAGTTTTTTTTTAAATATGTATTCTTTAGACAGCATGAAAAATAATAGGGTAAAAAATTTTGCCCAAAAATATAGATAAATTTGACTTCCATCAACAAATTAAAAATGTCCATACTTTCCTCGCCACAAAAGTATAGGCACAAGTTTTCAGTTTTATGCAAATTCTATACAGGAAGTGATTGCGTCATCAAAGGGGAGGGGTTTTAAGTTGCTTTAAAAGGTTGAAGGTAATTTTCAATGCTTAGAAGCATTCTGAAGTCAAGTGAAATTTTATATGAAGAGATTTTAAGGATATGGACATTAAAATTCAGAGGTAAATCTGTTTCTGATATTTCTACTGAATTTAAGCGTTCAAAACGAGGTATTTATAATGTGTCAGCACGTGGCGATCAACACCCACCAAAATCGCGGTCTGGAAGACCTCGAATCATCAGAAAACGAGAAGACAGACAAATAAGAAAATTGGCTTCAGACACACAATGCTCTTCAAATCAAATTAAAATCCCAATTGTGGCTTAACTTTTACCAAAAACTATCAGGAGGTGAATCAATGAATCTGGATACTTGATAAAATCCAAGCTTATAGCGCAGCCTAGCTTGCTATCTCATCATTAAGATGCAATACTGCAATGGATAGCTTTAAGACATGTGTTGTTGAGTCCATTGCGGTCTTGCATCTTTAAGATGAGATAGCAAGCTAGGTTGCGCTATAAGCTTGGATTTTATCAAGTATCCAGATTCATTGATTCACCTCCTGATAGTTTTTGGTAAAAGTTAAGCCACAATTGGGATTTTAATTTGATTTGAAGAGTCTGAAGCCAATTTTCTTATTTGCCTGTCTTCTCGTATTCTGATGATTCGAGGTCTTCCAGACCGCGATTTTGGTGGGTGTTGATCGCCACGTGCTGACACACTATAAATACCTCGCTTTGAACGCTTAAATTCAGTAGAAATATCAGAAACAGATTTACCTCTGAATTTTAATGTCCATATCCTTAAAATCTCTTCATACAAAATTTCACTTGACTTCAGAATGGTTCTAAGCATTGAAAATTACCTTCAACCATTTAAAGCAACTTAAAACCCCTCCCCTTTGATGACGCAATCACTTCCTGTATAGAATTTGCATAAAACTGAAAACTTGTGCCTATACTTTTGTGGCAAGGAAAGTATGGACATTTTTAATTTGTTGATGGAAGTCAAATTTATCTATATTTTTGGGCAAAAATTTTTACCCTATTATTTTTCATGCTGTCTAAAGAATATATATTTAAAAAAAACTACTGAAAAATAGTAACATTGACGATTTTTTCATGAATTGCGTCTGTGTCTAAATTTTTGTGCAGGACTGTATAACTTGTTAGTAAGCATCGTTTTGTGGAAAGCCGGCGCTATGCGTGCCATTTAGTGCCGACTTTGCACTGTTTTAAGAAATGACTTCTAAAAATTTGAATGTCCAGTACAAAGAAAATCAAGGACTTTTCAACAATTGTTTGCCAAAATTAAGAAGTTAAGTTGAAGCAAAATTAAGAGGTACTTTAAATCAAAATCAAGAACTTTAAAACAATTTTTGGCAAAAATCAAGGAGTATAAAAGGGTCATTTTGAAATTAAAAATAATAATGAAGGACTTCTCTTAAGGACTTTTAAAGAACCGCGACAACCCTAAGAAACAAGTTTCTAAAAAGATAGGCTCACTGAACATAAAGACAATTTATACTACACTAATAGTACATTTTCCTTCCTTTTCAATAAAATTAATTCATAAATTCGATTCAGCATTTTTTTCTTCAAAATTTTACATATAGGGTGTGCTGATTTAGATTCCACTTCAATTTTCTATAATACCTCCTTTTGATTGAACTATAGATTTCTGCTTACTTATTTGCATGCAGTTACCTAGAAACTGCCCTTGGTACATTTTATCTGGGGTTCAGACATCAGGCACGCTACAAAATAGCCAGTATGACGCCATTGTCAAAAGTTCTTCATGAATATAGTTTGTAGTATGCATGGCGACATTATATCCAATTGAAACAAAATAAAACTAGAAATTTTAATTCATATTTAGCATCATAAGTCAAAAGCTCAACATGCAGGGAAAATACTCATGGTTCATCCTAACAAAATTAATATTAAGCAAGTTCACCTCAATAAGTTTAAATATTAGCAAAGTATGTAGTACTAATTCTTATAAAAAATTTAATATATATGGGGTTGAAGTACAGTAAACTCCCACTTAACCGGCCTCCGTTTAACCAGATCTCCCCTTAATCCGGGCTGAAAATTTCCACCTTTGAAATGTTAAAAATAGCAAAAATACAAGTTTTTGGTTATTTCAATCGGTTTTCAGTGTTGCACATGTTTCAAGCGTGGTTTGTTGGGGAGAATGGGGGCACTTGTTGACAGGCTGTGGGGATCGACCGTCAAGTTGTCGAATTTCCAAACTTCGACAAAAAAAAAGTTCAAATTTTTTTTAAGGTATGAAGTCAAAAATGTAAAATACTAATAATAATATACAAAATAACCTGAAAAATGACATCTTATTTCAATTGTACATGTATTTCATGAGGCAAATATCATCAATAAACAAAAGTGCAATCAAATAAACATCTAAATTTCATTTTTAAAAAAAAATTCTCCGGTTTAATCGGATTTTCCTTTAACCGGCTTACCCTCGGTCCCGTTTAAGTTGGTTAAGAGGGAGTCTACTGTATAGGGTATCAATGAAAATTATAATGCAACACTCAAGTTAATGCCTTTAATTTCCCCAAAATTTTTAGTATATGTTAGCAGTACTAAGATATGAAAAAAGTGAATTTTACTTTTCTTTAAATCCTGTCTTCTTTGACCTTGAGAGAAGGTCAAAGTGCAAGGTCCCGAATAAATGGCATGCATAATATCATCATCATTCTTCTAAAACCATGAGTTACCAATAATTCTTTTCTTAAATATGATTACTATTTAATCTTCTGTACACAGCATAATAAGTTTGATGAGTCATTCATGGCTTTAAAGATCAACGTAATTCTCATTGATTTATTGCCCTTTTTTCCGCCTAAATATCTGCTACAGTCATTAGTGACCCAGAAAATAATTCTTGAATTAATTACACACCCTTGGGTAGTACTTAGAAAAATATAAAATACAATGGGTGACCCTTTGCTCTGGTAGTTAAAGTGATTGTTTCCAAAAAAGGTCAAATTCAAAGGTCAATTCCTCCATAAGCCATGAGTCAATAACTAGGATACCCAATTGTACATACATTTCTAACAATAGAGTTTCAGACCCAGGTTATAAATCCACGGGGTTCAATCAGCTTGTTTAATTACAGTCAATTTTATATCTCCAATTCATGCCTGTATGCAATGTTTAGTATATATGCAATATCTATAGAGTGCCATGAAGACTTGGACACAGTCAGCTATTGCTTTTTATTTCATTTGTTTCTCACTTCAAATTTTAGCTGAGGGATATCTAGAATTTTTGTATGTGAGGAGGGGGGTTGAGATAACATATTTAAGCCTATTTAACATATTTTGATTAAAGTCACAAAACAATCAATGCAATTTAAATGAATTAATATAATTCATGTAATTAATACAATTTGTAGTTATTTTTGTTTTAATTATGCAACTAATTAAAATAAGTAGTTCACACATTGCAGTTTATAAATGTATTTGAATATTATATACTTGATTGAAAAAAACTGAGTTTTAATTGAAAAATAAATTTAATAATAGTTTAATTACGAAAAAATGCAATTGCACTTATTTTTTTTTTAATTACAAAAATCCTCAATACGATCAGAAAAGGTCCAACAGCACCATCCTTTTAATGTGGGTTCAAGGCTGGCTTTAGGAATGGATCAAGTGTCCATTTCTAAAGCCAGCTTGAACAGGTTTAGAAGTGGAGGAACTGGGAATAATCAAAATGTTATTTGATAATATTCTGAAAATTAATATCTAGAAATAAACAATAAAACTTATAGTGCTTAAATTTTTTAAACCGAATTTATTGATAACTGTCGCCTAATTCAATGTTGAGAAAAGTCTCTTATGATGCACTCCAGATATCAGCACAATTTTGTATTATCTGTTTCTAGTTATTTAATTTGAAAATATTATCAAATAACATGTTGAAGATTCTCAATCAACTGTTTTCAAACAAAAGTCGGTTTAAGTTGGCAGTTGGCTTTTGAACCAATTAACCTAAATGGAAAGGATGAGGCCTTTGGACATTTACTGATCGTATTGTTGATGCAGTATTGAACTTTTTTCATAAGTAAATGAACTTTGTAATAAAACAATGAAATTTATACAATAAACATTTAATACTAAAAAAACATTAATGAAGCCAAATGTGTTCACGATTTGCTTGAATTATTTGCCTAATTGAGCATTATAAAATCTATTAATTGTATTTACCCCCCCCCCCCCCCCAAGGACAAAATTTAAAATAAGCAGCAGTCATTTATAATCATCTGCTACATAAAAAAAATTGAAAACAATTTAATTCTGAGTTAAAATTTTAATATCAGGAAGCGAAGCAATACTACACTTCAACCAAATCGTTATCCCTCAGGGGGTAAATACATTTAATAATTTTAAATGTTTTAATAGTTTTGTCACTTAATTGCATCGCCTTAATTGGTTGAATTACTTTAATTTTTGAGATTTATTCATCCCCCGCATAAAAAATTTCTTCATCAGATAAAATATGAAGCTTTTAAGCTAAGCAGAAACAAACTTAATAAAAGAAAGTAGCTCACTGTGCCTAAGGCTTCAAGGTATTGGATAAGTTGCATACAGGCATGATTAGGAGATGTAAAATTGACTATAATTAAACTAAATAAAAAAATAAACTAATTAAAAATACTAATAAACTATAAACTAATTAAACTAATAAAGCCCCATAGATTTGCAGCCTGGTTCAAAAACTAAAAGATTTGAAGTATAGAGGCTGTTCGCACATTTTTTTAGACGATTTTGTTTGGCAGTAATAAAAAATCGATTGAAAGCTACAAAGAAATAATTGCAATTTTATTGTGTTTTTCAAAGTCAAAATTATCGTCTGTGGCTTGAGAATTTTATTTTTAGTTAAAATGGTTATTTTTAACGAAGCAGAGGTTCGTAGGCTATATTTATGCTCTTTCCAAATAGAAGCATTCCTATTCAGTTATCCAAAAACGATGTGAGCGTCATGGTTTTGTGATATCTAAAGCGTCGATAGGTAATATGTATCGTCAACAAGAAAGGAAAAAACGTCAAATTGGAGCCTCAAGCTTGACAAAAATTCCAAACAAGTACCCAAGAAAAAAATGGACATCTTTGACTATTGTAAACGTACAATGTTTAATGTTAAAAGAAAATCCCCCTAGTCAGTTGCAAAATCATTAAAATGCTCTGTGTTTATTGCAAACAAAATGATAAACACAGATTTAAATCTTAAGAAAGACGAAAAATGCAACGTGCATCGTATTTCTCCAGAACATATCGCTGAACGCAGGGCACGCTGCAGAATTCTGTAAGAGAAACACTTATCCAAAGACAAGTGGGAAAAAATTGTCACAATACATGAATCATGGGTGTATTTAAATGATTGCGTCAAAAAAGAGCCATTTATTATCATAAAAGAGGAGAGAAAAAATTTAAATACATGGTTCAAAGAATCAAAAGAAAGTTTTTCTTAGGGATTCATGATTGTTGCTGGTTTTTTATATGATGGCAAGTTAAAAATAAGGAGAGTTGAAAAAAATGTCAAGATTAATTCCAATTATACTCTCAGGAACATATTTTATCACCAATTTTTCTGAATGAAATACCTTTGCTTTACCCACAGTGCCATCAATCTGTGAAACACACGTTATTCACACGTTAAAATCCACAGTAAAATTTCTAAAAGAAATGGAACAAAAAAAACGGTATCAAGGCCATACCCTTCACTGATACCTCTCCCTACTAAACTTCTAATGTATCACAAATGGATTTTTGTGCTTTCGGACTTTGCATTATCCAAACATCGTCCCACAACCCTTACAGGACTCTGGAAAGCTGTTCAGGAGGAATGGGATAGAATACCTCTTCCAACACTTCAAAAGGCATTATTATCCTGGAAATTACGATGTAGAAAGATAGTTCAGAATAAGGGCTATCAAAATATAAAAACACAAAAATTTTATTCAATTTAGTTTTGTGAATACAATATATATCGTGTAAAACAATGTGTTAACAGCCCTGTATTCTCCAAGTTATTGACTCATTGACTCACAGGGTGATTGACCTTTGACCTTTTGTCAGAAATGATCAACTTTGAGACCCTTTAACTACCTAAGCAAAGGGTCAAACATAGTTTTATATTTTTTTCTCCCAAGTACAGCCTAAAGAAGTGTAATTATTTCAAGAATTATTTGTGAGGATCACTTATGGTTTTAGCAGACATTGATGAAACTGACCTTGATCTTTACAGCCATGAATGACCCACCAAACTCATTATGTTGATCCCAAGATTAAGTAGCAATCATATTTAAGAAAAAAAATTCCCAGGTCACTCATGGCATAAGAAGTAGAATGCTGATAGGTATGTACAGCATTATTCACAACCTCGAACATTGACCTTCTCTCTAGGTTAAACAAGACGTATTTAAGAAAAAGTAAAAATTAATCTTTTCTTATCTTTCTTAGTACTAACATATCCTGAAACTTTTAGGAAAATTGAAGGTATAAACAAACGCCACTTCCCCTATTAAATTTTGCTGAGTAACGTCAAACAATGTCTCTTAATTCTCTCCATGAAGGATACAATTTTCAGTGCTGCATTAAATTAAGGCCAGAGAATCTAAGAAATCCCTCCATTAAATAAACATGTCACCTTGTTTTGCTCGATTGATTACTTTAAATGGCCTAGCAAACATTCACAGTTATATTTAATAAAATAAGAAACATTACTGGAATTGGTAGCAGAGTTATCTTTAAAAAAAAAAAAATTAAAAACTTTAAATGCAAATGACCAATTTTATCTAAACATTCGTCTATTTTGTCTCAGTAGCGTTTCAAAGAGAAGTTACCTTTGACAGGCGTCTCTGTGCGAGGCTTCTTCACCACCACGCTGAGCGGCGTGGAAGGCCTCTTTTGAGTCTCCTGGGAGGTGCCTGGTTCACGGCCGAGCACAACACCTGCCGCCTGGGTGGCGGCCTGATCCTCTGTTGAGTTCGGCATCGTGTGAAGAATGCAGAACTTGATGCTTGGGTTTCCACTCCCAGGGGACGAGACCACAAAGATCTGCTGTCCTGGGCGACCTCCTGCTATAGAGTTCACATTCCCAGCGCCAGAATTGACTGCTACAGTTTTGATAACATTTCCCGTCACAGAGTTTAGAGACAGAGTTCCGGCATCTTGACCAGCTACTGAGCTCATAGACAGAGTTCTAACAACATTTCCACTCACCGAGTTTAAAGCCAGAGATGTCGGGCTGAGGACATTTCCGGCAACAGAGTTAACCACCACAGTTCCCACACTTTGGCCCAAGACATTGCCTGCTGCAGAATTTACAGCTACATTTTCTGACCTTTGCGAAATGAGGTTGCCAGCAACCGAATTCAACGCTAGAGTTCTGATAACACTGCCAGCCATTGAGTTCACTGCCAATGTTCTGATGTTGTTATTGGAAATGGAATTTAAGGCTAGAGTTCCAACACCTTGGCCTGGGACAGAATTAACAGCAAGAGTTCTGACAAAATTGCCAGCTACCGAATTCATGGCTACAGTTCCAATACTTTGACCACTGGTGACACTCGCAACAGAGTTTGTGTCAAGCGTTCTGATGATACTGGTCCCTGCATTCACCACCACATTTCTGATAGTGTTGCCCGACACCGAGTTTGTGGGCAGAGCAGCGGCCCCTCGCACGATGACATTCTTACACAAGGGAGCACCGAGGGGGGCTTCGGGGGGCAAGCAGCTGTCCTCGCCGCGTGTGCGCGCGATGGCCTCGGACGCGCACTCCAGGGTGTGCGCGATGTCCGACAGGGAGGACAGGTCGCTGGGGCCGTTGGAGTTCTCCGGGCTCTCGATGTGCAGCCGCACCACGCCCCCCTCTTGCGTCGCCGCTGTCATGCGCACCACCCCCTCACCCCTGGAAAACACCCAGGATTAACGCCAGCTAAGTTATGGTTCTAAAAGTTAATTAATGCTTGTTATGAAAATGCAAAGAATTCATTTTTAAATGAAACACAATACATTGGATAATTTTTTAAAAAGCTCAAGTCACAACACATATTTCCTATAAGGATTCAAATAAAAAAACACGTGAAACAACTTTAAAGAACGCGACTCTGAAAATGTTTTAATTTGATGTGTGGCAACGTTGCTGAGAAAAAAAATAACAGAAAAGAAAATGTCAGATGATATTCTAAAATTCTCTTCTCCTGTAAATATATGTTAAGTTAAAACCAATAAATTATTTTAAACGCTACCAAATGTACTGAATATACTTCGTAATTCGTCACATTCCCTAATAAGGGATGGTTATGGTCTCAGTACGGTCAAGTAGTCCGAATTCTTTTGGAGTAGGACACTTTTTTATTTATTTTAACAGCAGTCTTTTAAAAGAGCCTTAAGGTACATTACAGCCGTGAACAACCTTTTTAGATGGAAGGGCAAAAATAATTAAGTGTTATGATATAACATTTAACCTCAATAACCCATAATAAAAAGATCCCCGATTTAAGAATTGAAAAGAATTTTCAATTAAAAAAGTTAAGAATATTTTTTTCAATGCTTAAGGCCAACGAGCCAATATAGACATGTCAACTCTTCTACATTGAAATATTACTGCCCATTTGCCTAAATTTACAAGTTAACAACTCTAAATCTGAACCAAATACCTACCAATCCACCCCCTAAAGTTTTATTAATAAAGATTATTAAGCTTTTTAATAAGCTTTTTAATTAAGCTTTTTAATAAGCTTATGTTGCTGATACCGTTTGTTATTAAAGTACAAAATATCCCGCTACTTATATTACATTAAAAATTCAAAATATTAAAAATGCTATAAAATTAACAGATAATGTCATAGTAATTTTCCGAATAAAATTTTTTTTAGCTCATTTGGCGTGTTTGAAAAATTTGGCGAGGAAAATATATAGCTACCATTACACCCATTCAGCTCTGGCGCAAAGACCATCGCACAACCAACCAGCTATTTAAAAAAATGCTCTTTTTCATGTTTTTTGTAATAATTTGGCGAGTTTGGCAAAGTATATGTCGAAAAAAGGAAGACATGAAACCCTTATATGCATCTGTAGTGCGACGGCCTTCAAAAAACAACATAGTTCAGTAAAAGCTTAACTATGCTTTTAAAAAATTCATAATTGTAATCATATATACACAATTAAAATAATAGAATGGAGACTGGTAGGATTACGTAACTTGAAACATATCCGACTATTTTTTCAAATTATTAATTTAGTTTCTGAAGGCAATGAACAAATATTAAATAAATTAAACATTTTCAATTTCAATTGTTTTCTAAAAAGTTTTATTTAAATTTTTCTGCCTGATGGCATCACGAAAGAGAAAAAATGATCGGATTTGAGCGAAAGTGGTGTACTTTTCCCCTTACAACGTTCGAAGACGATAGAAGGAATGGTCTGATTCGAAAAATTCTTAGCCTATGTTTGTTCTGGAGATGAGTTTTTGTGCCAAATTTCGTGACGATCTGTTGCGTGGTTCTTAAGTTTTTGCATCCCATACAAACAAACAGAAGTCGCCTTTTATGTATATAGATAAGCCAAAAACATTTAAAATGTTTAACATAGTTTTTGACTCATTTATATTAGGTATTTTGGAGCACTGTTTGAGATTCTGCTTGTACAACTATTTCTGCATTTATTCAACCATGCAAATTTTCGATGAGCTTTCTAGACATTCTGGATTTACTAGAAAAGCCCACTGAAGTTCTTATACTATAGATCGACACAGAGGAATGACATCAGATACTTAAAAAAAAAATTAGAATAAGGCAATTAGAAAATAAATTGTACAGAAAACAGGTGAAAAAATAGCTCTCAAATGCCACACCTTTCTAACATTTTAAAAAAGTAATTTAGAATGGAATCTCGGAGGAGGGTAAGGACAGCGGAAAGGAGGGAAATCTAACCAGTGTCAATACTTACTTTCCGCTTTAAAAAAATTCTATTGAAATAAAAAAAAAAGAAAGCTCAAAATGATTGAAGATAAATGGAGCTCCACTTTTGCACCTACACACATATAATTTTTTATCAGGTGTGTAAGGGGTATCCGGACAAAATAGCGAAAAGACAAAACAGCAAATGCAAATAAAAACTTGAGAAATATATGAACTTGATAGTGCAGTAGTTGCCACAGGATCTGATAATGCAGTAGTTTTGGGATCAGGGCTCGAAAAATCTCAAAATTGTTACATGCCCTGTCGGGCATGTTAATCTTGGAAATACATGCCCGAATAAAACTTTTACATGCCCAAGCGCAGGTCCGAGCGAAAGGGGGGGGGGGGGGGGTCAAGAGGAAGGCTGCACCACATTTCAGTATGCTCATTATTTGTTCCCCAACCACGTAAATTCCGTCAACCAATTCTGCTGTACTAGACATTTATCTTTTTGTTCATAATCGGATTTTAGTTTTTTCAAAGGGCATTCCATTAATGTTTATGAAAATTTATGAAAAGGTATTTTTGACGAAATGTTTACATGCCCGGTCGGGCATGCGAGGTGAAAAAATACATGCCCGATGGAAATTTTTACATGCCCCGGGCATGTCGGCAATATAATTTTCGAGCCCTGTTTGGGATCAGTAGTTAATTACATCAATTTCTTAATTTTATTCTGTTATGTTTTATGGAATTATCTTTTTACATTAAAATCCATTACTTAATTGAACAAAACCGCAAGTTTCTATGCCGTTTTAAGGGCTTAAAAATACTGTAAATAATTTTTTTTCCTTGGATACATACTGTTTTAACGGTTTCTTTTTACTCGCACTAACCTACAAATGTGAATTTGCCAATGATACCTGCTAATATGGCTAAAATCAAAGTGTGGAGGATCAGTGGATCTAGAAAATGGAGGGTGGAATCGTATTTGATGTCACATTTTGGTGCTGAGAGCGTTAAACAGTGCCTAATTCTTTTGATATCCTATCAATTTCATTTGTTGTGTTTTTGGAAAGGGTGTCTAAGGGCATTATCAAGCAGATTTTAGGGTAGACAAAAATTTGAATTTCTAAAGATCCTGCCAAACTGTAACCAAATGGGATCCCCAACAAAACTAGGATTTTCTCAGTTAACTTAACGCAGGCACTTAAAGAAATTAGTGAAATCCTAGAAAATTATGACTCTGAACCAAATAGAAAAAGAAAACAGCCAAAATACTTTTTATGACAATGAAAATGGGGTGACCAAACTTATCATTGGTCCAACTAAGCAGTTTAAGACACCCATGTATTTTCAGCATTCAGAGTGACAATTTAAAAAGAGGCCCCAAACCTAAGTCAGTTTTATATGTGTGAAAGAAATTTGAGGTCGCTTGGGCTGTCAATCAATGGTCCTTTCCTACCACGCTCCAATTCAAAATATTGGAGTTGCAGCAGTTATGAAGCTCAGCAACACTTATGCAACAAGGTTATTTGGACGTTTCTGTAACTAATGGAGAACAGCATCATTCAGCAAACCCATAGAAAAGAAAGGCAGAATAAGTCAGACAGGAAATGCTGAAGAAGGTTAAAAGCTCAATAGAAGCACCGCAGACTAGTCTTGCATCGCTATTTGCTGGAATACCCGAAAAGTTGCAGGCGCACTACCATTAACCGATTCACTTGCAAGCAATATTAGAAGAGAAAGACGAGCTTTGTGTTCTACACAAATGAGCAAGAATCTAGAATTGGAAGAAATGCCTACACCCTCCCCCCCTTGCCCTATTATCAGTCAACGTAATGTCCTTGTTTCAACTCCTCAGTCAGACTCAATTTTTCCAAGTTTGTTACAACCCTTGCTACTTAAATTTTTCGAAAATGCCAAACACTATACTTAACAATGGGGGGCCAGAAAAATATTTTCCAAAAAAAAAGAAACAAGTAATAACAAGTAACAGGTAAAGTAACACTAAAAATAACTTCGTTTATTATAGATTATGTTCCAAACTAATCTAAAATATTTTAATACCTAACTGGTTTCATTTCTATGAATGCATGTTCAAATATATTTACATGTATGCTACTTCGTATATTCAATCAAACTTACTAAAAAATGAAGATAAAGCTCCCCTGAAGATAAATAACTACACATTTGAAAACTTTAAGCAGTTTAAATACCTGGGCACTAGGGTGGACTCAAGGACCCATAGGAAAATTTATTTTCCCGAATTTTTTTAGTGGCACCCTCCTAAAAGTTGCCACTTGATCAAAAAATGAAATTGCTGAAGTTTAGGCTCAATCGGATAATATTAACCCATGCCTCAATGAGCCTAAAGTTCGGGAAAATTGCTGTTTTTCTATAAAAAAAGCAGTTTCTTCCCTATAAAATTAGAAAGGTTCATTTTAAAAGGGTAATTATAACTTAATGTTATAGTATGGATTCTTAGCTAATAATTCGAATAAAAAAAATTGTTTATTAAGAGATATGACTTTTTTTTTAAGGACAACATCAAAAATATTGATTTTTAAGATTTCTTAAAACAATAATGATATTTTTTATGTGTGTATTTGATGTCCTAATTTTGTTTACTGTTTGTTTATAAAATATATCTTGTCATAATCTGTTTTAAAAAAATGAGCCACTAGCAAAAATTGAATGCTGAAATTGAGACGGATTACCTATTTTAAACAACATTTTCAAACTATAAATTTTTTTAGTCCATTCTATTTCTCTGGTGTATCAAAGAAGGGGATAGTTTAAATCTTCTTTCGAAACGAAGCTTGAAAAACTTAACGTTTAAGACCGTTCTAACATACATATTTAGTAAAATTTGGGCGGCACATCTCTTCTTCGGCTGCTCCCAAAATCAAAGGGAAATTCTGAATGCCGCCTCCCACTACTTCTGAAGAGGCGGGGGTGGTTGATCTCATAAATTCTGTGTTCTTGCCACATTCCTAAGCGAGGGGGTGAAGAAATCTATATCCCCTGCAATATAGGGACGGGTTCAAAGGGATGTCAATAGGGGAGTTATGAATGTGATGAACTTCTGTTTATTTCTAAAAGAGAATACGAGTAGATTAAGACGCGTGGTAATTTTTTGCATGGTCTGGTAAATAAAGTAATTTTTCTATATTTCTTTGAAAATGATTCGAATAGTTCGAATTCAACAAATTTAGGAGGTGCGAGTTTAAGAAAGAAAGACAATCTATTTTTGATTGGATATATGTCGAATCAAATAACTGGTAGTAAACTTCCATCAAGTGGCCAAGTCTTGCAAAGTTTAATTTTATCACTTACGGCAAGTTAAGCGGGATATCAAAAATGCTGCAAAATTAACAATCAAGGAAATTCTATTCTTCTGGCAAAAAGTGAGAATACAGTAAACTCCTGTTTATCCGGAACGCTCAGGAAATTGACTCTTCCGGATAATCGAATTTTCCGGTTAATCAGAAGTCGCCAAATAGGGTTACCAAAAAATGCCGATTTTTTCCGGAAAAAACAAGAGATAATAGCTGCATCTCATATAATGCAAATAGGCAATGTCGCATTTATAATAATAATAATAATAATATATAATAGTTACTACGATATTTTGTATTAAAAATATTAATGTTTATTAAGAAAAAAAAAATTCAATCTTCACTTTCAAATGCTAAAAATCTAAATACATAAATCGTCTAACCCATGTTCTAAAACTAGTAGGATATTTTAAAATGTAAACAAAATCTAGAGAAGAATTAAAGAATTAAATTATAAAAATAACTTACTTTGGATTAGGGTTGTTTACTATTTCTTGAAAATTCAAAAATATTGCAAGTTTGAAAAACGTTCTTTGGATCAAATCAGATAATTATTTGATATATATATATATATATAGCATATGTAAGACAAAAAAAAAATACTAGAAAAAAATATAAAAAAATATGGAATTAAACCAAAAGATAGTGGGAAGGGCCATTTCATCAGGAGGTAAAACCCTAGACCACTATAAAAACAATACACTTTTCTGTTTTGGGAATGGACAGAGTCAAAAGAAAGATCCCAAATTACCTCGAAGTGCATTGTGGAGTATCCAAGATGCATTTTTAATAATTTTATTTATAATGGTGAACAAATCTACCAACAAGTTAATGGAATACCACAAGGTAGTTCCTTTTCAACTATCCTTGCAAATCTTTTTTTACACTGGTTTGAAAAAAACTACAATTTATTAAACTTTACTGCTTTCCGTTTCGTCGACGATTTGATTGTTTTTGATTATCCTGAATTTATTCATCTCTGGCAAAAAATTTACCCTTCAGAACTTCTCCTTAAAAAAACCAATAGCTCCACCTCTTCATCACAATTTTTAGATATTTATATTCAGATCTCAGATAACTCTGCCAACACCAACATTTATGATAAACGTAATGTCTTTAATTTTGATGTTATTCGACTTATTCCTTGGAATTCTAACCTTTCTGTTAAAATCTATAGAAATTGTATTATAAATCACCTACATCGCATTAATATCATCTGCAATGTCGATAACTTTAAATATTCTCAAAAACTTGACCTCCAACGTACACTCATCAACAACAATTTTCCTCCAAAATTTATTAAGAAGTACCTACAATGATTTTTCCTGTGACGTCACATAATTTTTACCAATTCCCCTTTTCCTTCCTTAACTGCATCCCTTTTACACTGTAACTGTCAATAGTCTATTCTTTATTTTTGTGAATTTGGCGGCTAATTCTGAAGTCTCAGGTTTGTTGTTATTTTCCTCTGCTTTATTTTATATTTGTTTTTGTGTTTTTAATTTTTGATTCTGTTTTATCTTGGATACTCCACAATGCACTTCGAGGTAATTTGGGATCTTTCTTTTGACTCTGTCCATTCCCAAAACAGAAAAGTGTATTGTTTTTATAGTGGTCTAGGGTTTTACCTCCTGATGAAATGGCCCTTCCCACTATCTTTTGGTTTAATTCCATATTTTTTTTATATTTTTTTTCTAGTTTTTTTTTTTTTTTTGTCTTACATATGCTATTTTGTTTTTTACTGATTATGGCAGCTTCAGCGCCTGTTGGTAAGATTCTTTATTTTTGTATTCCGTATTTAGTATTTTCCATTGCTTTATGTGCATATATATATATATATATATATATATATATATATATATATATATATATATATATATATATATATATATATATATATATATATATATATATATATATATATATATACATATATATATATATATACATATATATATATATATATATATATATATATATATATGGGCATTTCCATGCGTGACTGACACTACATCAGAACGATTTAACCAATTTCGTTTGCATATTTCATAATTATTTTTTATTTGTGAAAAAAAATATATTGTCTCTCAGTATACCCCTGAGCATATAGTATTTTTAGCAATCATTAAAATTTTTTTAAATTTAATATTTAACTAAAAAAATAATAAAAATGTCCTGATGTGACTGACACTACACGAAAGTTCGTAGATTTTTGACTATCAGAAAAATTCTAATTTCTTCTGATTGCGCAGTAAATCAGCATTCTACCACTGCTTATTTTGAGTATAAGGTTTCAGGCTAAATATATTAATTGCAAAAAAGTATTAAAATACCATAGGAAATAAGTTATTAACGATTTTATGCGTGACTGACACTACATTCATTTCGTGACTGACACTACATTGTGAATTGTATCACAGATATGGAATTTGGTTAGAAAAAGTTACACAATGTCCTCTAAAGTAGGTTTCTGGTAATTTCTTGAACTCTAATTTTTTCTTCAAAATGCAGTAAATCATCATTTTACCACTGCTTATTATAATTATAAGGTTTAAAGCTAAATCATTTAATTGCAAAAAAGTATTGAAATATCATAGGAAATAATTTATTAACACTTTTGTGCGTGACTTACACTACATTCAACTTTTGGCACACTTCATCATGTGAATTGTATCACAGAAATGGAAAATTTAGGCAATAATAACATAACATATGTAAATAGTTTTGAATATAGTAAGTTAAAAATTGCGTACATGGTAAAAATATAGTTAGACAAAGTTACACAACGTCCCCTAAAGTTGATTTCTATAGTAGTTTCTTACTTCTTTCTTCAATGGCATTTTCTGAAAAAACTTCCTTCTCAGGCCACGCAAAAAGACCCCCGACCATTGCAGATGTTTCAGTTTTATTGAATAAGCAACTTTACTTAACATTTGCTCACAAAATATTTAACGATAATTTACCTACAAAAGGAAATAAAGCTCTTTTTCCAGCATCACGTTCATTTTCAAAATTTTGTTGAGAGGTATTTCTTTTTACAACATTTAAATTGGTTTAATTAACCGTGTAGTATTTTTGGGGAACTTAATGAAACATTGGCAGTTGTTTTAAGTAGGCATTTGTTTAATTTTAAAAAACGAAGCAATTTTTGTGTGTCTAGGAATTGGAAGGTTTAACTTCCTTTAATGGGCATATATAATTTAATCTACCTATTTTGCCCTTTTCACAGTTGTCAGAAATGTATAATAGTTATATGTTTGGGCAGATTTCTTGTGCAAAGTGAAAAAATCTTTAGCAAAATGTGGGTCAAATTTCTTAAAAAGTGTCCTTTATCCACCTCCTCACTGTATCACGAAGTCCATCAATTGGTCCTTCACCATGTTTGAATTCAAAGATGACCATGACTTTTGGAAGAGAATTACCAGACAAGGTTGTCAAACGGTTGGAGGATTGCAATAGAGGTGTATTACCTTTAATTGAAGTGTTGTCCGTAAAGTGGTTTTTGCTTTCATTTTCTTTAAATTTTTAAAATTTATCCCGTCTTAAAAACACCCCCTTTGCTCTTTTTTTTTTTTCTTTTAGCTGTTGATATAGCCATCTTAAATCAAAATTATCAAAATATAAGAAATCTACAAGTATTTAGCTAATCTAAAACATCTAGATCAAAAAGAAGTTGTGACTAGCACTACATCGTGACTGACACTACAAATCTAAAATGTGTTATAAATAGAGAAAATGCTTTTTATTTTAAAATTAAAACGGTTGGAATTACACAGAGGTTACTATAGTAAGAAAATATCGTAAAAATTTTGAAGTAAAGCCTTATTTCAAAAAGTTATGGGAACTTTTATATCTTTTTGTGACTGACACTACAGTCAAAAATGAGATTTTTATCTTCCTAATTAAATATCTTTTAGTTATAAATGCCAATTAATAATGTGGTTTTAACATAGTTCTGATAGTGTATTTTAATAATTTTACCAAAAAATCTGGTAAATTGTATTTCTTATCTGAAAATTCAAGGATTCAAAATGTTGCAAAAACACGAGATCATGTTTTCGAAACAAAGCGACCATTTTGAAGCCGCTGTGTTGCCAAAGACGAAACAACAATAGTTGATGATACAAAAAAAAATAAAATTCAAACCTTTCTAAGGCTATGTCCAGACGGCGACAATAAAAACAAAAATGTCACGTGATGTGTCACGTGATGCGCACGTCACGTCACGTGATCCCCATACAATTTGTATTGTGATGCGCGAGCATGGAGGATGAAACAACCGCAACTCATACACCGTGCGTCAACGGAAACATTGACGCACGGTGACTGCACCTCAATTGTGACGCACGGTGTTTTAGCTATTAACGCATGCCTTAAATGTCTACGAGAATACTCTGATTCGGTGCGTCTTGCGCTATGGTAACTTCTGAGAGAAAAACCGAATTCATCATTGGAAATTTTCAAATAATCAAATCGAAAGCCAAAAAAGCAATTAAAAATTCCACTCTCGCCAAGTAACCCGGAAAAAAGTTGTCAGAGACAATCGAAAATCCCGACAACTTTTCCTATTTAAAGCCATGTTAATTTGTTGTAGGGTTGCTATTGTCAATAAAAAAAATAAAAGGGAAAAAATAAAAAAAACGTTTCTGCAGAGGATCGGTTTGGACAACCGCGTTTCCCCCCCCGCAACCATATCATTTCAGGTCGTTGGATTTATAGATGGCGCTGTGATAGATAGTGTTTGGCGAGAAGAAGGTAGTGCATTCATTCTTATTTGGCGAAATTGTGGTAAATTCTTTGGCACGTGAGTTATATCATTGCGTGAGATATATGATTATATTTGTTTATTGTTTATTCGCTCTTTTAAATTTAGTTAATATGAGAGCATTGGTGATCGGTGCGGTGAGTCGTTGATCAAATACTAGAAGCAGTATTTGGCCGTCGATTTACCGTTTTGTGACATTGATCTGATTTCTTTTTCAGGTATTGGAATAGAAGGATTGACCTGTAAAATTTCCATGTTAGAGAATAAGTATAAATACTGCCTTATTAAGTCCACGGAGGCACAAATCCTAATATCTGATAAAGATTACTTTACTACCCATATGTTGACTTTTGAAATAACATTCCTGCCTGTTTGCACATCTATTCATTGGATTTTAATTGTATTAAACAATCATGATAAAACAATTAGTTTTTTGACCAAAGTGTTAACTTCGATTCAAATTATTCAACTTTACTCCAGAATGTGCAAACCATTTTTGGCATTAACTTTAAAGTCAGTGTCCCTATTCATTGTTTACAAAATGATGACATGAATTGTGGGGTATTTAAATTTGTTATTTTGCTTATCAAATCATACATTGCAATAAATTGTGTGCTCCCTTTGATATTGTTGCTTTTAGAAAGCGCATATATAGTACTTTAGTTGAGTTAAATTGTGATAACTAACTATCCACCCATTGATTTAAACCAAAGCTCTAGCATGTCTCCTAACAAATATTCGGTGTGTGTGGTTAATAATGTAAAAATCCCTGATTACATGTTAAAATCTTAGAATGCTACCATTACAGATATTTAATATATATTTATTATTATGACACAGCCTAACAGATTTACACCCAATTACAAGACTAAGATGAGTACAATTTACAACCACACCTTACCCGGGAATCGAACCCAGACCCCCAGCTCTGCAGTCCAGAGCTATAACCGTTACACTACGAGGGCGATGAATGATATGAAGAAGTAAGGTATTATCTGTCTCTTTCCAGTGAGTGTAAGAGAGGTTTTCTTTAGGCTATGTCCACACTGCGACAATAAAAATGACAAGACATTGCACATGCATGGAAATGCCTATACGAATTAGTCAGGCATGTGCGCGCACCTACCCTCGCGTTGCTTTGGCTGCACCAACATTTTTGTCCACAGGCCGCCACTGCCATGTGCGCGCAATTTCTTGTCATTTTTATTGTCGCAGTGTGGACATAGTAGCATTATGATGGGGTTGTTGATGCCTTTCTGTTCAAAATTGCTCAAAATAAGAAATTTTGTAAAGCTGTTCAGTGTATTGATTCAGCGACGCATTTACCAATAGGCGTTAGAGGCGGCCGCCTGTGGCCCCAAGATTGCGAAGAGCCCCCAAAATTTCAAAATTAATAAAATATATCTAGACTTGCAACTGTTTGCATACAAACATAATAATTGACCGCCGAATTGTCGCTTTTTCGTGTCTCAGTAAAAGAATTTCTTGGCGATTTGTTTGTGAACAAAAAACCCCCCACTTTTATTGTAATGAAAATTACAAAATCTTTTTGACAGGAGATTTTGGACAATGGATATCCATTTTTGTAAATCGATCGCATAGTAACGGTACACTGGAGATTTTTTTAAAATTTTGATTGAGATTTAATGCATTGTAAACAGAAGGCAGACTGATAATATTCAGTAGTGTTTCAAACGTTGTTATGTTTTTATTCTGAAGTTTTGATAATTTTTTAAAAGACATACCAAATTAGGGTATTGTTGAAAATCCTTCAAAATATAACTATAAATGTATATTTTTTTGCTTAAAAACTTCCCCATTTGTTGTTAATCTATTTAAATTTTAATTAAAACAATATAATTAATATTGTATAGTTAAAATTATATTATAATTAAAATATTTATATTAAAATAATATAATTAACCATGTTTAATTTTTTTTTCAGCCCCGATTGCGTCACTAGCATTTCATGCTCCAACAAAGGGGAAGGGAGAATCCCAATTTGCAAACTGGTTCATCCTTCATCATGCTTTTTTATTTGTACAAGTATTAAGATTTTTTAAAATTCTAATTTCTGTTTGGGGGAGGGTGAGGGGCCCCAAATTCGGAAGCCGCCTATGGCCCCAACATCCATAAACATTGCATATTTTAAGAAATGATTATAGTTCTAGCTTTCAATACCCATCGGTGAAAGATTTGAGTGAAATTCAATTTATTTTCATACCCTTTTTAATAAATTCTCATTTTATGTTATTATTTAAAGTTTTTTTTTTTTTTTAACTTGGTGTTTTTATTGAAAAGGATTGGTTTTTATTGCATGTCCCTTTTCCTGACAATATATGATATAAAGAAAATTATCAATAACCAACTTAGCAGAATTGAGGTTAATATTAATCTCGGAGTTCGGGCTTTTTTTTAATTTATATGCTAAACCAGTGGTTCTCAACCTTTTGTAGGCGACGACCCCCTTATGCCCACAAAATAACTTCGTGACTCCCCCTGTCCTACACATGCTGTACTCTTTATTAACTATTATATTTGGGTAATTGTTTTTATTTTACGATGGCTGTCCCGTGGGGAGGTTTTGAACAAGTTATTTGAGCTGCTATCTGAATTGCTGTTATTTTTACAAGATGCTAAACCAGAACTGCCCGTTTTTTTTTAGCTCCCCAACTTGGTTGTTTCAACTTTCATACTTACCAGACATATTTATGCACCTAAATGAGCTAAATACCGAGCTACAAGGCCGAAATATAATAATAATCAAAACCCAAGACGAAATTAATGGATTCATAAAGAAACTGGATGTTTATGCTGCTAAAGTTTAGAAATCTAATTTTGAAAACTTCCATTTATGTTACGAATTTAAAAGGGTTCGGAAAAGTTCCTACAAGCACAAGTTTCTCATTAGCTTGTTGCAAAGTAACATACTATAATTAAAATAATGTAATAGTAACATAAAAAGTTGAAATGTAAATTAACCAAGATATAAAGTTAAATAATGTGTGGTGATTTTTTTCTTCCATTCTAGTTGTAAAAATTTTGTATAAATAGTTCCCCAATAATTTTTTTATTTTTAAAAAACTTTTTAGGGACCCGCCGGTTGAGAACCACTGTGCTAAACTGATATGCTTAATAAATGCCTTTTTTCCTTAGATATTAATATTGTATTTTAAAACTACAAGTATATATTGTTCAAGAAACTGCAGATTAGTCAAGTGAAGGTTGTAAGCCGTCTTGTGAAGATCCCTAAGTAAATGCTAGATGATATTTGCATTTGTCTGTCTATGAATTTTTGTTGGCAACAATTGCAAATGTTTTTCTGGTTTACAAATAAGTATCTTTGGAAAGAACCATGAATAAACGCTTGAAAGGTCTATAAAAGGCAAGGTCAAAGAATAAACAATTTTCCTGACATATAATGTTCTTGTATTTAAAGGCTAAAATAAAAACTACATCATTATTATTGACAAAATATTTTTACCAAATTTCCTTTGCCTTCTGGGAATTTATTTGATGACCTATTGTACCTTGAAATTTTATTTCTTTTCGAAATGACCTAATTGAGTACATAAAAATTTTCATCCTGTTAAAACTTCATTTTATAGTGATATTTTTTGCATAAATGATGTAAAAACTATTTTTTCTATACTGATACTAATTAAAATATTCATGTTTTGCTTTATTTAATTAAATTATATATATATTTTGTATTTTATTTTCTAGATTCCAGAAAATGTTTAGATTAAATGTGTTTTCCTTAACATTCCTTGTTTCATTTTATTTCAATAGAATAATTAAATTTAAATCTGAAGTCTCTTTTAAAAATGCAAATTTACTTTGGGATCCCTAAAAGTGCCATTTTAAGAAAAAGCTTTATAAGGATATTTTCAGTCATTAAATCATGCAGGAAGTTTTTTTTTTTTTAAATATATGTCAAGATCATACTGTATCAGAAATTGATATTTGGAGGTTTTTGTTTAGGTATTTCATTGGAATAATAAAGCATATTAATACTTGCAATTCTTTTAGTACAACCTTTTTTATTCAAAGAAAGTAAGTTTTTCTTCTTCTAAGAATAAATGAAATTGAATGGATTGAATTAAAATAATTGACGGTTAAATTATAAAAACTTAATCCTAAATGAAACACTACTCTATTTGAAAATTTTATTGCAAGGACTGTTTCTCATGGCTTTAACAAAGGGCTTAAAAGTTGATGAACTGGTTTGTAATACAGTCAGAACAATTATAAAATATTTTTATCTGAGCATTTATGAAACTAAAATTGCTATAACTTCAGAATAAATTACCCTTTAAGGTTTAATAGCAATTATTACATATTGAACAAAAACTTGAATAATCAAGATAAGGGGTGAAAATGCAGGGTTTTTTTTTCTTAAAAAGTATTTTTTTGTTTAAAACATGTTACAAACACAGAATTTTTTTTTATTTATTATATTGATAGTGCTTAATGAATAGTAAAAACAATGATTTCGATTATTAGTTAATCGTTTGCTAATATTGTATCATACAATATTTGTTTTAAAATTAGTCACGTTTAATAAAGGTAAAAATTATGAACAAAAATTAAACTTTCATTCTCCAGGTGAGAAAGTCAAACCTACTAATTTCTAAGGAAAAAATTAAATTTCTTTTAAGAACTATGTATTCATAAAAAGTGATATTACTTATTTGATTATCACATTAAAATAGAACTTAGTGCCCTAGACTGGAGCGAACCATGTCGCTTTTAAAAGTTGCTTTAAGTGCATAATATTCAGATATCGGAATGCCCGTAGGCAATGGCTCTAGTGCGACGATAATTTTACCCAACCCCTAGACTGTAATACTAAAGCTACACATGTATATTTTTATTCATTTTATACAGATTATGATATTGTTGTCCACAAACTAAGGTATATTTGACACGATACATTTAAATATTCTCAGATATTATTAAAAAAAAGCCTTTTAAATTTATAAATCTCCGGGTATTTTTTGGTGTTACTATGTTAGGCATTTGCTCCTAATTATATATAACATTGCATTTTACACAACTATATAGATCTATCTTATCTAAAATACAGTAAACGACCATTCTTTCCTCTCGGGTTTAAATCATTTATAGTATTATTGTCTTTATTAAGACCCCACCTTTAGAGTATATTATACTCTAGTTATGTGCAGAACAAACATTTAGAACTCAATTTTTTAACATTGTACTCAAAGAATTTCACATGCCTATATTTATTTACTAGCACTACAGATAGAATCAAATCACAACTTTACTTTAAAATTTTTCTTAAATCTAACTTTTCTTTAATATCAAAATTGACCATCATTGCTTAAAGAGCTTGTTTGTTTATTCATAGCAAGGCAAAAACGTGTATTTTTACTGCTCCAAACCTCATATTCCACTAAATTGACGGGCCCCTCATCAAATGTTACTTTTTTCTCTCCAAAATTCTTTGCAAAGTATACTTTTAAGTATATAATTGCTCGAAAAATAAGTTTAAATGAAAAATATGTGCATAAGATTCCTTTCGGGACTCGGGAGTGAAGAGGTCATGTTGAATTAAATGGAGATTAATAATAAGTTTAGCAGACGCTATGCATTGCGATAGAATCAAAACCTAGACATTCGAACAAGATTTACTGCTCCTACTTAATTAATTCATTCCGCAAATTCATTTAAGTCGCGTTTACATGAGCCATCGAATCCATGGAATGCAAAAATCCCCATTAGGGGAGAAAGAGGTCGAGCAGGATTTATCTGTGGGATTTCTAACCCAAATGATGGTCTGTGGCAGAATCCATATGGTATGAAACATCAAACCCTCCTTCATTGGAGGGTTTGCGAAACCCCCCAATGAGCCCTGTAATTCCAGTTCTGTCTGAGAGAAAATCCCCAAGAGGAGAAAATTGCTGAATTGCTCTTCAATCCATGGATTCGATGGCTCATGTAAACGCACCTTTAGAATAGTTTATTAAAAAACGAACGGAAATATTTTTTATTTCTTACAGAATATCACCTTTTATTAAATTTTAAACACATGGCAAATCATACAAGAATTCGCTTTAAATCCGAACAAAAAAAAATATTTACATAAATATCAAATTCTAATTAACTCTAATACAACACAACTCGAAATTTTAGAATTGGCACTCTTTGGCACGAGAAAATAGTGGAAACGGCAACCCTACTGATAAGCTTGCCAATGTGGCAGACGGTAAATGATATGCTTTATTGGTGAAGCGGTGGGTTGCCCATCTCGATTTTTAAGCGGTCTCTAAAAAAAAAGGGTAATTGAAGTAGAAGTGCATAAAACTATTTAAAATCAATTGAATTTAAATTACATTTTGAGAACCTTAAATGTCTCCATTTAAATTGATGTGTTTAATTTTTTTTCTTGCGTTTTTTATGCATTATGACAAAAACGTTTTTCCAATATGATATGAAACTGGTTTGATATGATTGATGATTTTGATACTAGTTTGTCAAAATGTTATATAAAGCGAAATAAAATAATGGTGGATAAATGTAAATATTTAAAGACTTGAAAGTGTCTAGGGGCTGGGGAACCCAGTCGATTAGGCATTCGCCTAGCATGCGGAAGGTCCCAGGTTCGGGTCCGTGCATCGCTAAAATAACTGCCGGTCTATAAGCGACATGTGCAGCCAAAAATGTCCGACGAATAATACTCCGTGTGGCGGGAGTGCACGTTAAATATCCTTCAATAATTCTTTGTTAAATATCCTTCTCTCCAATACTTTTAGCTTATGAGTTAATTTAAAATCTAACTGAACCTACTGGCCCCATGAAGCTATTTACGAATCTAGCATTTATATTATAATGTATCTAAATTTTAACTAAAATGATTTTTTTTATTTAACTCTTAATATAAATGCATTATACCCTATCTCTCTGGCTTAGTGGTCAGCTCTTCTTGATCTTATTCCGTAGACCCGAGATCGTATACGGGTCCAGATAAATTAATTATAAAATCTCAGATAGTATCCAATTTAATTATGTTATAAAAGTTAAAAATCTATTTTATAAACCAACAATTAAATTTGTTACGTTTTAATATTACTAACCAAATTTAATGTTTTCGTATCAATATTGAAATCAAGGTCACGCTTTAAAGTTTAAAACAAGCGATTTTCATCCCATTCCACTTTTCTACTACAACACCGGCATTGGGCAGACCAAACAGATCCTCAGACGCATGCGTTTGAAAAAAACCTACGATTTGGCGAAAAAACCGTTCGCTATTGCCTCGTTTGGCGGTCGCCAAGTTTTTGTTTTAATTGTCGCCGTCTGGACATAGCCTAAAGCAAATATAAAAGATACAATTGTGGGAAAAAATATTTTTTTTTGCAGTCGTGGTCTCTTCTGACGTGGAATTACCCATATATATATATATCCTGTTAAAGTTAATTAGTTAAGGCATCAGTCATTATTTTAATCTTAAATGAGCGACGCAACGCTACAAGCCGAAACTGACCATCGAATATCGAATGTTTGCTAATATTAGCAGCGGTCAAGCTTGGCGCAATTACTTCCATTGGAAAGAATCGGAATTTCATTGTAACCCTGTTGGAACGGCAAAAAAAAAAAATCAAAGTATCTTGGTAGTAAAAAGGTAGTTGTTCAAAGCTATACTATAAATACTACAGCCTTTTTTCTATTGTGATGGTATTCTCCGAAATATTGGGGGACCATTGTCGAGGCCCGCCGCGCTGATCCCCCTTCTGTCTGTCTGATAACATTCATTGCCTCCGGCGGCTGAGAATGTGCAGAAAAGCGTTTGAAACAAACATCGAATTGACACTCTTTTGGGTTTGCACTTTTCCAAGCTATCAGTGCTCAGTAATTTCAATTTCTGTATAAAGTATGATGTATTTTAGCTATAAATATGCCAATCTAAATAAGCAGCACGAGAGGGAGGGGGGCATTAAATATTCTTTAAGAAGAAAGGGATTTTCCGATATAATAACACATACAGTTTTTAAAGGTTTCAACTAATTATTTTCAATTGCTTTGGTTTAAATTTTGTGTTAGTTTTTAAGCATTTATTCGATTTGCGTAAATTTTGATTTCAATAACCGTGGGTAAATTATGTTAGAAAACTATTAACTAATAAACTTTAAAGTATCAGGGTAGTGAATTAATATAAACTATTTAAGAAAAGACTTGAAATCAGATCAGAAATATGTATCGCCACTTAATTTAGAATCGCGATCAGGCATTTCGACGACGACTTGCCATCGATGTTTGGATCCTAACGAATTTGAGAAATTAGTCCAATTAACGTTTAACCCTTTCGTTACGAAGGATTTTTGCTTCCGCGTAATATTTGATAGGAATAAAATTATCGAATCCTTAGTTGTTCGGGCGTTTCAGTAAGGAAAGTGTTAATTATTTGTGCCTTCCCAACAAGTTTTGATTCCGGATAAGCAAAATAAATTTAAACCTTTAAAATATTTTCGTTAATCAGGAGTTTCGTTTTTTTTTTTCAGGAATTCTATCCGAAAGTAAATTCTACTTATATTCTGAATAAATAAGGATTTTGTATTGTCGGTATAAGCATTTCCGTTAACCGTATAGTTTTATCCAGAATTTACCTTTATCCGGACCCAAATTACGAGATCCCCCCTTCGATCCCAAATTACGAGGTCCGGTGCCAATAACCCTCATGTAGTTCTAGAGCGAAACCAGGAATACTACCGAAATTTAAATTTTAGTTCTATCCAGAATTTAATTTCAGATTTAACCGAAAGCAATTTTCAGTTATCCGTAATGTAGTTTCGGATCAACTTAATCGTAGTTTCGGTTTTATCCGAATGTCTTTTCTTATAAAACATGATTGAAATGCTGATAGTATATTCTAAATAATTTGTACAAAACTGGAACTTAAATCCATAATTGACCAGTGTAATCAGCCTCGTAATCTTTTTTGAAGTTCTGGTTCAAGCCTATCAATTTGCCCTCGGAATTTATTCCGTTGAAAAGGTATTGTCGCTTTCGTGATGACGGTGAACTATTTTTACCTGAGGGGTTTATTGTATGTTGGATAAATTTACGTTGTACTAGAGCTACAGGAGGGATATTGCTGAATAGTCACATAATTTTAAACCGTGGTTGAGGCTTAAAATTGGGCTGGCATCCAACGAAACTTATAGTGACAACGACAGATTTAAAGTGCGCCAGTCCCATACACTCGGCATTATTTATTGCTTTATTGTCGAGCACGATCCGTTTATGTGACTAAGTTGAGGATAAAATCTACGAGGTTATTCATCGTGGCATGATGCCTTAAACCACCGCGACCGGCCAATTCTTTAATAGTTTTGGAAAAACATGCATTAACATTAAAAATTCGCAGCTAATTAGTCAAAAAGTATCATTGATTTATTCCGGATAACGGAAAAATGCCTTCGGTTAAAAATGGATTTAAATTACGGATAGAACATAGAATTAAAATTTTAATTCCGGTAGAATTCTTAATGAATTTACGTCTCACTAAAGCTAAATAAGGGTTTTTGACGCTGCGCCTTGTAATTAGTAACTTCGCCCAAATGATAATATTTCAGAGCTGGCACAGCGCAATCTCAGAGCGACATCGGTAGCCGTAGAAATCCGAATAAAGTTTAAATTACATTAAATTTATCTCGAATAAAAACCAGTTACATGCCGGATAACGGAAAATCACTTTCGGTCAATGCTTGATAAATTCCGGATAGAATATATGGGACGATTACTAAATTACCGGTAACATTTTTAGATGAAATCACATCACACTTGCAAAATTAGTTTTTTCGGCTACGAGCCTATAGTAAATTGGAACTGCGATTGACGAGGCCGATATCAGAGCTGGCACACAGTGCAACATCAGTAGAAGTCCGGATGAATAAAGCTAAATTAAATAAAATGTATTTTTAATCAAACTAGAATTATAAATTCCGCATAGAATATAGATCAAAAATTTAAATTCCGGGAAGAATTTATGCATAGCTCGACTAAAGCTAACTGACGATTTTCAATGCCGGGCCTTGTAATTTAGAGCTGCGATCAAGTAGCGAGTATGACATCACAGTGAGCACGGGCAATAGAGCGACATCGGTAGAAGTCCGGATAACTATACGGTTAACGAAAGGGATTTTCCGGTAATTAATTTTTTTTATTTAAATCTGGGTAGAAGTAGAATTAAACTTCCGATAGCAGTCCGGATAAAAAAAACCTCAGTTCTGGATAATATGTCAATTCCGAAGTGTTTAAACCGATAAAATAAATCGCATATTAATTTATTCTAGTTACGTTTCGATGTGGACTTGTTAAACGGATTCCCTAATTTAATTCCGGTTAACACAAGATTTCGTATAGCAGAAAAACATTTTTAAAAAATGCTGAAATACCGCTATACTTGGTGATAAATCAGACTTTCAGTTCTAAAAACACTTTTTGCGCCAAATGTGGTAGCCAAACGAAATTTTTCTTGGCAGAAAAATCGGAAAGGGTTTCACTATATTTGGCGAGTAAAAATATCCTCTAAACTCTTTTCAAGAACACAGAAATGAATTTTAAGAAATTGATTGTGAAAAAAGAACAATTAAAACAAATCCCTTAGGAATAATTCATTTATTTTTAAACACCCAACTTGACCATTTCATCACTCCCATCATTGAACTTTTTCAAAAGGTTCAAATAATCGTCCGATCCCAGTATGTGGGAACAAGATCCAATTTTTCTCAAAGGGAAAAATATTGTAAGAAACCACAGAGTCGTTAACGCCACAGCAGAAAGGGGCGTCAAACTCATTCAGCACTACAGTGACACTATTAGAAAAGCAGAAGCAATACCTTTTTCAGATAATATCCAAATGCTGAAAAATATATCCAGACGTAACGAAAAGCCCATCCTGGAAAAAACACTACCTTCCACTTGAATTTGCTGAGCTAATTTCACAAATAGGTTTCCTTTCACCTTTAAGTTTCCCTTTCTGATAAAAATTAATTAATTATAAATGTTTTTCGATTTATTGCAATAGTATGGATTGTAGATTGAACAACGAATAATAAATTTTTTGGAAGTTACGTAATTCATAGTTTTTTTATAGCCCCCACCCCCTCTTGTCCTAATTATACATTTCTTTATTAATTTAGAGTGTTCATTAAATGGTTCACAACTTAAATATTTTATAAACAATCAATAAACGAAATCATAAGGTAAGCTGAGGGACAATAAAAGTTTTTAGTTTTTTTAATAGTTTTTTTTAAATCGATACTTTGAGTCATATCTTATAAATATTTTTTTTATCTCTTAATACATACATTTTATATTCAACTTGTAGGTATTCAAATTAAAGTTAAGAATGTAAGCTTGAACATGAAATTATATTTACGCATATAGAATAAACAGTTTGAATTTTGTAGCGGAAATACTGCGTATTTTAAGGAAAAACTGCAATTTTCCACAACTGTAGGGCCGATGAGGCACGGGTTAATATATTCCGATTGAGCTTAAACTTCGGCAATCTCATTTTTTGGTCAAATGGCAACTTTTAGGGGGTGCCACTGAAAAAAGTTTAACTTTTACATTTAAATTTTTTGCGAGCCACCCTATTGCGCACAATAATCTCAAACTGCAATGACTTAAAACCCAACTGAAATAAAGACAGCTTTCCGACTAAGAAAGTAACTTTCTTCAAGATGGAAGAAAAATGGACACAGAGGAAGGCCTCCCACTAGATGTTTGGATGTGGACCTCAAGGTGTTGGGAATAAACCGTTGGCGGGCCATCGCGGGGGACAAAGCCAGATGGAGACTCGGAGAGCCGGGCTTGGTCCGTAACAGGCTATAGTGTCGACGAAGAAGAATGCAATACATTTTTAATCATTTTGTATTACCTAGAAAACTCTCAAGGTATTAAATATGACATTCTATACATTTATTCGCACGTGAAGGGTCTTTCCCAAACACATATGGAGAGCGACTTCCTACCATTTGAAATGCTAAAAAGTCGGCACTCCCGTGCCGGCGTACGTACCCTGGGGCGGGCTCCGCCTGGATGCCGTTCTGGACGAGGGCGTGGAAGAGGATGTCCCGCTTGGGCGGCCTCTTGTCCAGCAGCCCGTTGAGCAGGGGGGAGCGCACCCCCTCCCCCTCCTTCCTGGGCGCCACCTGCAACAACACACACACCCCCGGGCTCAGTCCACGCAGGAAAGATTGGGAACCAGAAAGACAGTCGTTTTTTGATGGCATGCCAAGAGATCGAAACATGAAAGTCCATGCTATCTCACATGTAGGAGAAGGTTAGGCATGAGCTGAATACAAGATATCACAATGAAATCTTCAGAATAGTTTTCGAGGCGTTCTTTATAATTCAACAACATGACAACAAAACATCCATTAGAATGATCTTAAAAACACTTTGACCTCTCACATCACAAAGAATGAGACTGGTTGGCAATGCATCTGATGAGTGACACCCTCTGACTGTAAGGAAGGGCGAAAAACTTACATTCATACCAATTTTTCAAAGTGTAAAAGTTTCCAAAAAAATTATTTATTAAAGGTTCTTAAAAATCTAAATTGAAGGGTGACTTTTTCATAAAAAAACATTGTGACAAAACTGCTAAAAGTACAGAAAGTTGGAAATATGTTTCATGCTAACCCATAAAGCTACATAAGAATACCGTCAGTGCGGGTAACTTTGGCCAAAATCATAGTTTTTTTCACAAAAGAAGAAAAATTTAACTTCAAAAACGATTTAAACACTTAAAAATCCTTATGCATTCTAAGTATTGTACATTTAGGAATAATTTTCAGGCATTTTTGTTACATTTTATAAATTAATAAAAAATTGGTATTAATTTTAAAAAATAAGACACTGTTAGGAGCCGGGCGGGTAACTTTGGCCACCCAAGAAATACATAAGAAACATACTTCTTAACACCCTTAAAAGCTATGTTAACGATTTAAATAGCAATATTAAAACTTTAAACCCAAAAATAACAAAGTTATAAGACATATAGTTATTTAAAATGGTATATAACTTAACATTTACATTGCAGTGCATCGTGGAATGGCATTACACGTTGAATACTAGTATTGTTTGTCGCTTTAAAAAAAGAAAAATAAACTTCTATTTTAATAAAAAAAAAAAGAACTTTTTTGAAGCAAGATTTAATAACAAATATATTTGTAAAAAGCAAACGATTTTATTATAAAAGGTGAAAAATAATATATTTATAATTAGGAATTTGAAAATATTTACCTTTCGACATTTGCGATTTTGAGTGGAATACGTATCTTGCATTCTATCTTTTTCTTTTTAATGTTTAAAATCATGAGATTTAAAAAAATATATATCTAAAAAATGAGTAATCATAAAAGTAAGAATTTTTTTCAAAAATAGTTAAACTTAATACACTTTTACATACATTTTTTAAAGTGCAAAGTTCTATAAAGAAATATTTACATCTATGGCCAAAGTTACCCGCATTCATCGGCAAAAGCTTCCCGATTACAAATATTTAAATACAGCATAAAAAGTAGTCAACTTAGAATAAAACAAATGGTGTAATATTCTTCCTCATTAATAAAAGAATCGAATAGAGTGTTTTATTTAAATATTTTCAATATTTTTTTAAGTGTTCCAGACAAAAGTTAGAAGAGATAGATTTTTGTCATTTTATGCTCGTAAGAATGAAAACAGCATTTTTAGTATTGCCAGATTTAGAATGAGATTTTTTTTTACATGAAATGAAAGGCGATATTTAAACCTTTCCAAAAATGTAAAACAATAAAAGATGAGATCATTTTATGAAGAGAAATTAAGAAACAAATCTTTTTCCGACGCGTGGCCAAAGTTACCCTCCGTGGCCAAAGATACCCGCTTTGACGGTAGCCTTTTTTTTTTTTAAAAAAAAATACTATTATTTTCCAATACTCTTATACTTTTTTGACAAAAACTAAAGTCAAGACAAAATTTCATAGTGATAGTTGTATTCAGCTATTAAGTTCTTTTAGAAGGTATTACGGCCAATACTATTGATCGTGCAATTCCATTTTAAACATAACTTGTTTAATGCTAATATGCCAATAAAGCACACTTGCTATCCAATTCCAATTTAGTATGTCACTTGACTGCTCACCCCGTTGGACCTGACGAAGAGGCGGTTGGTGAGGGCGAGGTCGGCCGGTCCCGCCAGCCGGTACGTCACCTGGTTGCCCTGGATGCCAGACAGGATGAAGCTGGGCTCTGCCGCTAAAGGGAACAATGCACGTTTGGAATAATCTGGCACATTTAGGAAGAAGTGCAAGTCATTTTCACTTGCAGTCCTAAACACATACAAATTTTAGGCATAGTCTGCGATTAAGAAATATTGGCCATGACAGTTAATCTGTACGAATTGAAATGTCTGCTAGCCTCAAAGTTTTATGTACCATTCTCATAGTTAAACATGCCTCTCCTTGAGTCAGTAATCTTCTTCCACTCATTCAGGTGCTAAATCAATTTAAAGTAGAGCTTAGTTTCTGCCGATATCAACATACAGTAGACGCCGCTTAATGTGATCAAATCAGGACGAACGTGATTTGATAACAATAACCGATTGATTACAATATGCAAAAAAAAAGTTTAAACTAAAAAAGGGTTTTTTAACATACGCATTAATATAAAAATTTTCAAGTAGAATTTTTAAGTAGTTGTTGCTGTAAAACTCTATAGTATTTAATAGAAATTAATGCACACTAAAGAAAAAGAATTACTAGTGAGTATGCTTATGTATTGAATGATGAACTGCAGAAAACAATGCACAATGCTAATTATTACCAGAAAAATAAGTCATTAATTATCGAATGTTTAGCATCCTTTCGAAGCAAGTCATTTACGAATCGCTCATTATCATAATGCTTATGAAAGTTTTCCGCTTGGATTTGTTTTGCACACCTAGATATAAGATTCGAAGTGCCTCCCTCATCTGAGCAGGCGTCGGAAATTTGTCCCCGATATAGCACTTTTGGGTTCATCATTGTCATCAGAAATCTTGTGACGAAGCTTGATCTTTGGCACATACGGCTTCGCAAATGCCCTCATCAGTTAATGAAGTAGAAGTCGCAACCTCCTTGTCGATCTCCATCCATGCTTCGAATTCCTCAGCATTCATACCGGGTTTATTCGGGAAATTTATATATAAACTGATAACAAAATAAACGAACACTTGATTACAATAAAGGATGATTTTTCAATGTATTTTGATATACGAGGACGGGACTAAGCGATTTTGATAACATTAAACGATTGATAACATTAACCGGGATCACATTAAGCGGCGTCTACTGTACTACCAATCAACATTTCATTTGTTACCAAAAAATATACTGTAAATGATATCCATTTTAAATAAATACAGTTGTCGCCGCTCCCTGGGATAGGTGGTTAATTGAATCAACAACTTAGAACAGAACAAAACAAAATCAAAACATGTATTCAAGTAGCGACTTCTATTTGCTATATTATTGGTTAATATTAGGGAGCTGTTTTTTTATGGTGTTCAAGATGGTGAAATAGAGGGATTGTATAAAGTGCAGTTGAAAAACATGAACTATATAATAATTTTTACAGGCTGCTAAAATGTAATGATTGGAAAGAGAGTCAAGCGCATAGTTATTGTAGTTAAGAGAAGAACAAAAAGAAAGCAGAAACGTCCAACCAGCAAAACAGTCTAACATCATTTTTGCCAAAGCAAGTAGGAAATGATAGAATTAGTGATAGTAAACATTGATACATTGTATACATAATTTAAAATACTAAATTATGTAAATTGGGTTTTCTAAAGTCAAATAAAATTGCATTTTATTATCTAAACGAATAATTTTTTCATCACTTTTAAGACCCCCCTGTTATTGGAGTCAGCCTTTTTATAAGATCAAAAAGTACACAGTCACCTTTGTTATTTATTTAAGTGGCTGCTACTGTAAATTAAAAGTTGATAAACAGATTATATTAATATTTTTAAGTAGTGAACCAGTACCTCTATTGTACTATCGTTTATAGAAAAGTATGGTAGGCAAAGCTTGCTAATAACTCTCCTAGCACATTTAAATGTAATGAGAAACATCTGTAAAAATGAAGAGTACAAACCCGCTTCACTCTTGGCTCTGGATGGTTCTTCCGGGGGCAATTGAATTTTTTGCACAGGGTGCAAAATAGGTTCAGAGGTGGTTTTCGAAGAAGCCTAAAGTAGTAAAAATCACATTTAAAATAAGCTAAACATATTTGGCACATACAGCAGAACCTCGATTATCCGATCTATTTGGAACTGGAGGTCGGATAATAGAGAATGCTCATTAAGTTGTACATTTATAGTACAGGGGAGTTTTGAAAGTCCGTGGACCACAAATTTGCTAACGTCTGGAATCCGTTTTGGTTTTACAGTAGTAGACAGATTTTTTATCTTTTAATTATCGCTGAAACTAAACTTTCCTGGCAAAAAGTAAGTGCTAAAACAATTTTTTAAAAATTTCTATTATATTCTTAAATATCTGAGGTGAGTTATGGGAAAAGTGCAGTAAAATAAAATTTTTGGCCTTATAGTAGATATCCCTTGGGGGTCTCACAATTTTAAAATATTGTGAGTGCTTTCCCAAAATTGAGAATTGTCAGAAATTTGTTATTACTTTTTTGAGTTGCTGAAGTCTTTTACTTTAATATCACAGCAGTCTGTTTACTCCGGGATTTCCCGCTTTTATTAAATCACCAAAGAATTCCGATTTCAAAATCGGAATCGTGTTGTGATCACTGATACATTAACAGTTTCTTCTTGTCGGATGTTATCACAATAATTGTTCCGATATATTTTGTATAGGTTCCTCTTGATTATAATTTTGCTGATAATTATTCCTAGATTTTTGTCCACGATCGTGCAATTGTTGTCGAGAGTTGGTGTTGCTTAGAGACCAGCGTTCTGATATCCAAGCTGTTTGGTCCGTCCAAATTTGGGGCTGGACACTGATGCGTTTCGGGCAGTTTTCTGGATATCAAGTGTACGAACCAAAAGTTAAACGGTTGCAAGAAGAAAAAAAAGCATAAGGTAGGGTCTCTTACTGGTTTAAATTTTAAAATTTTACTATTAAGGTAAGGGTGACACATTTTTTGGGGAGATGGAGAGCTTTAAAAAAATATCCAAAGTTTAAAAAAATTAATAAAAAAATGAATTTTGAAAATTCTCATGCTAGATGAGGAGAGGGGGGGGGGGGGGTATCAGAATATCACCGATAGGGTCAAAGGATTGCTGAAAAACCGTCTGTTGAAATTTATGGAGGCCGGCGTAAATTCAATTTTTTTTTTAAATATTCAATACGGCCACAGAAATGTGGCTTCAAAAATCTTTCGCATCAGATGAGGCGCTTTGATTTGTTGAGTAAAGTGAGTGGACCCACCTGCAACCTTCCGTTGAGTTGTGGAGCGATCTTCCTGACCTGGGGCAAGGGCACACAGCGCACCTGAAAATAACAGAAGACGTGGGAAACATTTCTAAAGTTAACAACCAAGAGCTGAAGGTTTGAAATTAAAAAAGTTTCTTTATTGGAAAACTACAAAGTAGATAGATTATTACTGTGACTGAATGAGCTTAAATTTGAGCTTTAGTACTTTTTGAATACAGTATAAGCTTAAAATTTTAAATATATTTTTGCATTAGCATTTAAGCACAGTTTTCAATACATTTGATTTAGAAAATAACAAAGAGAATAGGCAAGAAAAAAGTGATTTTATCAGGCTTTCTTTTACTATGTTGTAAATACTCGAACCCTGTTATTTTTCATATCTGTGGTAATATTAAAAATTTAAGCATCACAAAATATTTTAGTTACCTCTCAAATAATAAAAATATTGAAATTTTTTTTAACTATGATATCTTTTTTTTTTACTTTTTATGCATCAAATAATAAGATAGGAAACTATAAAAAAAAAGGTTAAAAAAAACATTTAAAAACGCAACACATTCCCACAAACGCAAACGAAAACTTGAGTGAAGATCAGTAAAAAAATGTATACATTTGTTCAGGGACTTCAAATCTTCATTGCATAAAAATGATAAATAAATGAAAAACAGAAATGCGTTTTTTTTGTCATTGGCATATAGAAGTTTATATTTCATATTTGAATGAAATGTAAGTATACTATAATCTAAACAAAAAACTTTGTAAATGTAAACAAGCGCCAATCTAAAAAAAAATAATAATAAAAAATATTGAAGCATTTATTTTATAACAAAAAACAAGTCATTATGAAAGGTGTAAAAAAAGTAACAAATGGAACTATAGATGATAAAAAAAATCTCGGGCTGACAAATTGCCTTATAAAAAAGTTATTTTCAAATAATTTAACTATAAATATCAATTTTCCCACCCCTAAGCTAAGTAGCAACCTTTGCAGGGCCGGATATCTAAATAGGCTGTAGCCTAGAGCGGCAAATTTTATAACCAATTAACCCTTTCAGTCCCAGTTATGCCATTTGGCATCATCACTTTCATTTTTTTTTAAATGCTTATGTCCCGTTACGACATCCAAACACACATCATTCGATTCTTCACATTTTGTTCTATTAGACAATATTTTACATTAATCTCAATAGAAGGTCAGGACTACTATTTTTTTTAGAAAATAGCTAACAAGCGTTTCAACTGATTTTTGAAAAGTTCACTTCAGTTCCACATATTTAAAACACAATTTAAACTATTTCGTTTAAAATAATTACTAATTTTTTTTTTTAATAATATGGTCAGATACCTTAAAATATATCACCCAAAGTGTTTTTAGGTAATACACTGCGATCCAAAAGTTTAGACAATGACGTTTTCTAGCTGTAAAATTAGAATTGGGATAGTAGAATTTCAAAACATCCCTATATATATTTAAAAAGTATTCTGAAATGCTATAATTGAAACATAATAGCTTGATTTGCTATAGGGTAAGGTGGGGTAAGTGGGCCATTGGGGCAAGTGGGCCACCCCCCCTGGCATTTCCCGAATTACGGACGTAAAAAAAATCTGTTACAATATTTTTACGTATTTACCCCAATAGATGCAGGAAACATTATGGCATCATTTTCATTTAAGTATGTAACAAGGTACAATCCTTTTTGTGAAAATTTTTAACACTGCATCTTTTCTTAATTCACGCCATCATACTATTTTTTTATTTATTTCCAAACGGTTCATGATACAAAACAAAATGTTATATATTTTGAAAGTGTATAAAACATAGTATCTTTTTGTAGTGTCATGTACTTGTGATGTTGATAAGCTTAAAAGAAAATTGGGGTGGCCCAGTTGCCCCGCGTTTGGGGTAAGTGGGCCACCACAATGGCGGGGTAAGTGGGCCAGGGGTGGCCCACTTGCCCCAACTCTTTAATATACTTAAAAAAAAGTGATATTCACTGATTCATAGGGTTAGTCATATCCACTATTCATAGTCCTATTCATTTACAATAGCCAGTTTGAAATCTGTAGCCCTAACATTTTTTTTTACACTACATGTAAAAATGACAAGATGAAAATTAACGTATTTTTTCTTGTAGTAAGCTTGCATGCCAGAAAAAGTTGCTATGGGGGAACTATTAAAGATACATCATTACTTTTTTGTTCAAACACTAAAAAAATCATGTAGATTATTCCACTTGCCACACCATATCTCTACCAGTTATATGTAAAAATATATTAGGGGGGGTGGCCCACTTACCCCACCATGCGGGGCAAGTGGGCCACTCGGATGACCAAAAAGAAAAACATATTTTTTAAATTTATTTTTTGCCAATTTGTGTTAAGGTTGTCATGGGTACAGTAATAACATATGAGAGAATGGACCACAAAAAAAAATAAGTGGTTAGGCCGATTATATCCAGTGGTATGAGGGTCTAAAGTCGAATTATGCCAAAAAGGTGGCCCACTTACCCCACCTTACCCTAACAATTTTTTTTTTCATAAAATAAAATTTTGTATGGTCCCAAAAGTTTAGACACAAATACGAGATTATGCTAATCTAAAGCACATAATGACCGAATTTCGCATTTTTATTGATAAATCATAACATTTTTTATGTGATAAATTAAAGAAAAACGATATCCGGTGAACTAAACAAATTTAATAACGATATTAGTACAATTTTACACCAAAAAGACAATATAGTCACTTTAAATCTTTATTCAAATCATATTTGCTTCAAATTTACAATTTAACACATCTAAATACGAACCGAATGAATACCAGCCCATTTCCCTTAAAGTTTTGCCACGAATTTGTAGACTTATAGGCGTTCATTGATCGATTTTCTTGATGAAAAGCGCAGTATTTCCCATATAAAATCGCATAATAGCAACAGATTATTCTTTTTTGCACTTTAGTACAATGCAGAGATAGTCAACTCTTCAAAAACGCCAAAAAAATTCGGTTATTCCAAAATAAATTCACTCTACACCATTACAAATGCTAGAGTTTTTGAGGGGGAAAAAACCGGTGTTTTCAAAAGCATATTTTTCAATATTCGGTTAAACCGAACGTGTTTAAATAGCAGTAAAGAGACCGGTTAAATTGTAACCGGTTCAAAGAAACGGGTTTTTCTCAAGAAACTTCAAATTTTAGTATGAAGAAGGAACTTTCGTAATTGTGTGGAGTGAACTTGCGTTAAAATTTCCTACTTTTTTTGTCGTTTTTGAAGAGGTGACTATCTCTGCATTGTACTAAAGTGCAAAATAGAATGATATGTCACTATATTGTGATTTTATATGGGAAAGATTGCACTTTTCATCAAGAAAATTTGTCAATGCATGTCTCTAAACTGTAAGGTGATGGACTGGTATTCATTCGGTTCGTATGTAGAGTTGTTAAATTGTACATTTGAAGCAAATAGGATTTGAATAAAGAATTAATATGGCTTTAATTGTCTGTTTGGTGTAAAATTGAACCAATATCGTTATAAAAACTGCTTAGTTTACCGGATATCGTTTTTGAAAAAAATTTATCACATAAAAAATATATAATTTAACAATAAAAATGCGAAATTAGGCAATTATGTACTTTAAATTAGCATAATGACGTATTTGTGTCGAAACTTTTGGGACCATACAAAATTTTATTTTATGAACCAAAAAAAATTTATAGCAAATCAAGCAATTATGTTTCAATTATAGCATTTCAAAATACGTATTTAATATAGATAGGGATGTTTTGAAATTCTAATATCACAAATCTAAATTTTACAGCTAAAAAACGTCTTTGTCTTAACTTTTGGATCGCAGTGTACACATATATTTATATTTTGTTGTTTTCCACAATTAAAAATTTTTTGTATTATTTCAAAAACCATATAAAAAATTGAAATTTTTGAAATTTCGCTCCGATCATCGGTGGTTTGACGTTTTATGCAAATTTTTCCTCTGTTACGTACGTTCGACCTTGACGTCACAACGGTATGACGTAATGACCGGAAGTTGGGCGTTTCTTCTTCTGGACGGATGGCATCTGGCCAGGTGTTTTCAGAGGGCTTTATAAACGGGTGTTAAGATATTTTCTAGGGATGTAATCTTAATCCAATTCGTTTCTACGGTGTTGTTTCGTTTAAATTTTCTTCTGTTAGGAGACCGACAAGTATTTAAGGAGAATGCGGTTAATTAATTTGAAAGAGTGATTACTCGATACCGCTGGTCGGTTGTCTCCTGTGTGTGTGCTTTTAAGAAGGAAAAGTAAGTGTGTCTTTTCAAGCCTGCGTCCTCCTCCCTTTTTTTTGTGTAAAGTGTACCGGTTTTTCGTCATGGACTGCATGAAGACGACGGATTGTATGTAACCTTTTCTTATTTTTGGAACTAAAGCTTTAAAGAATTTCGGAAATGTATTTATAAATTGGTTTGGGATTTAACTTTTTTTTTGTAAAGCTGTTCGGGTATTTTTTGACGTCGTAGTTTAATATTTTTCATTTTTTTTAAAATTTCAAGTAAAAACCTAATACAGCCTATTTAATTAAATGTTATCTTTAAGTAATTTAAGAACTTGTTAAATCGTGCAATATTTATATATTTTTGTTTTGATATACTTATTTATACAAATTTCTTTACATATATACAATATTTATTTACAGTTTTCGATTCAATAAAAATGTGTTCTATTTTAAACTTATTTCAACGTCTAATCATTTGGCTTGTTTATTTGTTTGTACTTTAATATTATAGTTCTTACTGAGCATTTTAACTATAATTGACTTATAGGTCAATAGAAATGAAATTTTTTTCAGATGGAACTCTTACTTTTGACCTTAAATAAGCTTATTTTGTGAATATCAGATGTTTCTGTAGTTTAGTAAATTTTTGGGACTGAAAGGGTTAAAGCGGCATATGACGTAAAAAAAAATATTTTAAGAAAGAAAAGAAATAACTTACAATTATGCGTAAACCTTAAACATATATACATATAGGGTCCGGCAAAAGTAACGCACAGTTTTTTGCTCATAAAATTTAAAATACTTTAATTAACAAAATAAATTATATATCAAAATACATTTTAAACTGTATTTGATGCATACTTCAATTGTACTCCATTGTTTGCATTTTAATTAAACACTTGTGAAATTAAACATTAAGGATCCCGTTTCATCATGTGCGCGTTGCACACTTGCACAATTTGTTCATTTAAACATTTTAATAGAAGTAACCTTAATTAAAAGAATTACAGACATAGAAGTTTTAAAGAAAAATTATTGAAATGAGCGAATTTGGTCAGATAAGCAGCCCATAGAGGCAACTGAAGAAATTAACCAACATCAATAAAAATTTGCTCAAAGGATGTCAATTATTCGGCGCTAGCGAAACTTGAAAATTCATTTTCTTAATTTTTAAAAAAAATCTTTAAAAAAAGATAAAATTAGCTAATTTTGCATAATGAATGGTCCCAAAGGCAACTGAAGATATTAACTCAGATCAATAAAATTTTGCACACATACCAAGGCCGGATTACCAATTAGGCAAGGCAGGCAATTGCCTACAGGACCCGTTCATTTTAGAGACCCCACAGTTTCCACTTCACTAGTGGCCCCCTTAATTATTTAGAAATTTGAAATTTTATAAAGAGATAAAAATAAATCAATATATATAAGAACATTTTATAGGTCCCATGAATTTGTAACCAGGGTTTAAAACTACAACATTTGAAGTCTATTTACAACTGCGTCTCCAAGTTATTGACTTTTTGCTTCTGGAGTAATTGGTTTTTTTTTGGGGGGGGGGGGGGGGAATGATTAATAGGGTGTATCGAAAAAAACAAATTTTTGATATCAAATTTGTAATAGTGCGGAAAAGTTGCCTTATGTTATTGTTAGTATACGTGCAAAATTTTATTGATCTGAGTTAATATCTTCAGTTGCTTCTGAGACCATTAATTATGCAAAATTCGCTAATTTCATTTTTTTTCTTAAAAATTATGAAATTGGAATCTTTAATTTTAATAGTGCGGAAAAGTTACCTTATATTATTGTTAGTATGTGTGCAAAATTTTGTTGATATGAGTTAATATCTTTAGTTGCCTCTTGAGACCATTAGTTGCGCAAAATTTGCTAATTTTATCGTTTTTTCAATATATTTTTTATAAAATTTAAGAATTTGAATTTTTAAGTCTTACCAGTGCCGAATAATTGCCATATTACTCCTTAGAACGTGTGCAAATTTTTTATTGATGTTGATTAATTTCTTCAGTTGCCTTTAGGGGGCGCTTATTTGGCCAAATTCCAGATTAGCAGCCCCTAAAGGCAACTGAAGAAATTAACCAACATCAATAAAAATTTGCACACGCTCTAAGGAGTAATATGGCAATTAATCGGCACTGGTAAGACTTAAAAATTCAATTTCTTAATTTTTAAAAAAAAAATATTAAAAAAACGATGAAATTAGCGAATTTTGTATAATTAATGGTCTCAAGAGGCAACTAAAGATATTAACTCAGATCAATAAAATTTTGCACACATACTAACAATAATATAAGGTAACTCTTCAGCACTATTAAAATTACAGATTCCAAATTTAAAATTTTTAAGAAAAAAAATGAAATTAGTGAATTTTACATAATTAATGGTCTCAGAGGCAACTGAAGATATTAACTCAGATGAATAAAATTTTGCACATATGCTAAGAATAACATAAGGCAACTTTTCCGCACTATTACAAATTTGATATCAAAAACTTGTTTTTTTCGATACATTTTAATGATCAACCTTTAGACCCCCTGTAACTATGCAAGTAAAGGGTCACCCATGTGTTTTTACTACGTGTGTAATTAATACAATAATTATTTCTGTGGGTCTCAAATGACTTAAGCAGATAATTAGGCAGAAACATGAAAAAAATCAACAAAAAGGACCATTTTTCAACAGACCTTGACCTTCAAAGCCCTGAATGACCCACCAAACTAATTATGCTGACATCTACCTAGTATCAAGTAGTATCCATCTTTCATGGGACTGAAATTCACTGTTTCATATCTTAGTACTACAAACATATTCTGCAAGTTCCAAGAAAATTGAAGGTATCAACCATCATAAGTTGTCTCCCTTAAAAAAAATGACTCTTCATGCAATATAAATGGTTTTTGCTGATGGCGTGGCTGTTTTGTACCGAGGTAAAGGCTTCAGGGGGGTGTTGAATGGGGGAGACTCACACTTGAAAGCTTATGGCTTTCAGCTCTTAAGGGTTTCCCGTTTGGGAAAAAGTTTGTCCCCAAAGCATAAAAACTAATTAATAAAAAATAGAAAATAACAAAGCCCAATTATTAAAAAGAAACTATGTTGCCAAAAGGGAAAAAACGCCAAATATAGACAACAAAAACCAAGGAAATTAAATAGAATTGGGATCCAGGTTCTAGTAAAATAAGAAGTGCTGCCCATGCCATTTACTAAAAAATACTTATTGACATTATAGAGGATGAATCCATATGAGGTAGAGATTTGGTATGCCTTTTACTTCTATGGGTGAAAGGAAAATTGCATTAGTAATCATTTGAAAGTAGTGGCATTTGTCCTTTATTATTTGTCTTAGATTCTTAATTTACTGAACTATTATCAAAATCATAAATAAAAATAAATGCTAATCAAATTATATGCAATAAGAAACAAGAAGTTTCTAAAAAAACTTAAATAGCCTACTTTTTACTAAGGAAGATGGCCATTGAATGCTTGTCAATAACTACTTTTACCTTTAAAAAAATTGAAATAAAAATAAAGAAAAGTAGGTTTAATATGCATATGTAGTTACGTTAAAATGACATAGATGGTTCCAAAAAAGATCTGTGACATCATAATCATTCGATGACAGTACCCCTCCAACAATGAGGCTTCCGTAATTTGAAGCCAACTTTTTTTTTTTAAATTCTTCGAATAAAAAAAAATGGAAAAGTAGGTCTTGACATGCTGTCGATGTCCGTCCGTCTGTACCCCCTTCCAAAATTGGTTCTATCAATCCGATCTTAAAAATTCTTTTTTTATTAGAAAGGTATAACCTCAGACACCCAACTTTCATACTTTTTGTCCGCCTGTCTGTACAATCGACCGGACATAAATCTGCTATTTGTCGACGAATTTCCCATTGAATTTGCATTGAAATTCCATTTCGAGTAACTTAAGGCGTCATAGGAGTCTTAAAAATGTGCAAAGAAGGTACTACAAAACATAGTTTGATCTTTCATGTCATTTTTGAACTACTCAATGTATAAGTATAATTTTTTTATATGTAATTCTAAAAGATTTGTTTATTATAAAACAAGTTTTAAAATTTATGAAACTTTAGCCAAAACTAAAAGAAATGATATTAAACATGAAGCTATTTGAACACATTGTGATTAGGCTTGCGCGGCAAATTGTGAGGTCAAAATTGAAAAAATGACCAAGAAAATGGCTTTATATTGTACAAATATGTACAAACAAAGACTTATACCTAAATTCTCAGCTCAATTTTAATTAGAAATCATTTTAAGAACTTTTTTCTAAAAAAATTTATCACAATTTAAAAATTTTGATTTTAATTTTTTTAAAAAATAATTTCTAATTAAAGTTGAGCTGAGAATTTAGGTATAAGTCTTTGTTTGTACATATTTGTACAATATAAAGCCATTTTCTTGGTCATTTTTTCAATTTTGACCTCACAATTTGCCGCACAAGCCTAATCCCAATGTGTTCAAATAGCTTTATGTTTAATATCATTTATTTTAGTTTTAGCTAAAGTTTCATAAATTTTAAAATTTGTTTTATAATAAATAAATCCTGTAGAAATACATATAAAAAAATTATACTCATTTATTGAGTAGTTTAAAAATGACATGAAAGATCAAACTATGCTTTGTAGTATCTTCTTTGCACATTTTTAAGACTCCTGTGACCCCTCAAATCACTGTTGCAAACTACAAATGCTAAGGACAAGCGAGATACTTCAAAAAATTCAGCACATCCAAATGAGAATACATTGAAAATTTCAGAAAAGAATTCGAATTCTAAGAACTTTGATTATTTAAAAAACTTCAAAATTTACTGCTCATTTAAAAAACATAGGAAGCTATTTTTATTGGAAGTATATCATCATTGCCATAGCAACAATCGCTCGAGAAACTTTAATTCTTTTAGACAATAAATTAAAATAAATTTATTTTTACGACATCCATCAGTTTGAAATGACGTCAAATATATTCCACTACGAGATTCTTTGTATGTTGATATGAAAATGTTTTCATTCTATTTAAAAGCGAGAAATATTACATATTTATACACAGTGTTGCAAAAGGATAGCACCACCTTGTTTCTTCTGAGTAAAAACTGTATAATATGTTTTTGAATAAGTTTGCAATACTTCCAGAAACTAGAATAGTATAATTAAGTAGAATGCAGGATATTAAGCTGTGAGAAGTTTTGAGTTTGGCTTAATAAGCAAATGTTTAAAACAAATGAAGATTTACTGTTGCAAAATGATAGCACCACTTTTACTTTTAAGTAAACAGGCGAAATTGCATGTGATAAAGCTCCTCACGAAGGATAGAAATCGGCAACCGGAAACATTTCTAGCCATAAAAGCTTTGTTTTATCTAGTTAAACTAAACTTAGTTTGGCATTTATTGTGAATAAGTCAAATCAATAGACTTGAAAAGGTGTAAATTAAGTATGGGTGGGAAAAAGCAGTTATCAGGTTTTGAAAAGGGGCAAATTGCAGATTTACACCAAGCAGGATTGTCGTCACGGAATATAGCAAGACATATTGGACGTTCACCGCATGTGGTAAATAACTTTCTCCATCTTAGATCAATACATGGGAAGAAGAAATCAACTGGATAACCTCAAAAGCTAACAATACGGCAAGAAAAATTAGTTGTAAAGAAACTAAAAGTCGAGGAAACATTGACCAGATTATCACGAGACCCCACCATCAACGTTCACAAGTCTACTTTATCAAGAGTGGTTAGGCGGAACGAACATCTTGTGTACAAGAAAAAGAAAACACAACCGAGACCTACAGAGCTTCACCAGCGAAATTTGATGCAACGGGCTAAAGAACATATGACTTGGAAAGAACAGTAGCTTTAATAGTACTCAGTGGCAAAAAAAAAATTCAACTTAGATGGTCCTGATGGATGGGAGTACTATTAGAGGGATCTCCGAAAGGAAGAAAGTATTTTCTTTAAGAGACAGTGGAGGGGGATGATCGCTAATGGTTTGGGCTGGTTTTGGAAGCACAGGGCAGACCAATAATGTGTTCCCCTCTGGTCGAATGAAAACGGAAGACTACCAAGACATGTTGGAAGACAATTTGTTGTCGTTTGGAGAAAAAATTGGGGGTCCATTTTGGAAATTAAAACATAATGCCAGTATTCATGTTGCCAACTTGTTTTGGCATTGTTTCCTGGATAACGGAGTGCAGGTTATTTACTGGCCAGCTTGTTATCCTGACTTGAACAAAATAGAGAACGTTTGGGGTAACCTAAGCAGGGCCGTATACGCCAGCGGAAAGCAATATACAACTGTTCAAGAATTGAACGACGCTATTATAACAGAAGGCGAAAATATTAATGCAGATGTACTTAAACGTCTAATCAAAAGCATTCCTGATCGAATTTTTGAAGATATAGTCAAAAAGGGTTGTTATTAAGTATTAATTATGACTGGTTCTATCATTTTGCAACATAATATTTGCATTTTTATTTCATTACACGAAAAGTTAAACAAGTATTATGTTTTTATTCTGCTATTTTCATTCATATTACATATATTTCCAATAAAAGTATTAATTTCAATGATTTCTTTCAATTACTTTATGTTATGTTGAAAATACATGGTGGTTCTATCATTATGCAACTCAGTGTACTTTGAAATATAAATTTTTGCAAACGATTAAAGTAATAATTATTTAATTTTCAAAATAAAATAAATGAAACTACCGTATATACTCGTGTATAACCCGACTCCGTGTATAACCCGACCCCCCTTTTTTTTAACCAAATATCCTTCCAAAATCGGTAACCCGTGTATAAGTCGAGGTAGAAAATAAGCTAGAGCCTTCTGAAGAAAATATTAGAAGAAACCAGCTCATGATGGGATCGTATTTTTTTTTTTTACTTGCATGCAAAATTTCAACCCCAATAAAAACAAAAACAGGTTTTGGCTTTAAAACTATGTTCAGTGAAGCGTGAAGACCTCTCTGCCAAGGTCACGGATTGACAACGTTTCTTTACACCTCTTGAAGACTGGTTGACTGAACTGTCCTGTGCCAGAGCTACACGTGCAAATACGCATCACGCAAAACAGGTTTTCGCTTTGATGTCCTTGACATTCTGGCCCTGAATAGAGAAGCTTAGTTTAAACTATGTTCAGTGAAGCGTGAAGACCTCTCTGCCAAGGTCACGGACTGGCAACGTTTCTTTACACCTATTGAAGACTGGTTGACTGAACTGCCCTGTGCCAGACCTACACGTGAAAATACTCATCACGCCAAGAACTAACAATTACGCATCTTTATTTTGGATATTGTGAATAAATACCAATCTTATTTGATCTTCAGAATTTAACTGCTTTTCTGTCTTTATTTTTAATAGATAGTAGTTAAACCTTAAGTTTGATTGAAGTTTAGTTTTAGTTTAAGGATCAGGGATTTTTTCCCCGGAAATTTGATGTCTCGTGTATAAGTCGACCCCGTTTTTTACGGCACTAAATTTGACCGAAATTTCTCGGGTTATACACGAGTATATACGGTAGCTGAATTTAGCGGGTAAATGTTTATTATGGAATTAATGCCGTGTTTGGCGTTTTTTAAAACTTTTAAACACAACTGTTGTGTGAAAGCGGGTTAAGTGACATATTCTGTAGCAAACCTACTTGTTAATTTACATTTCCCATCTTAAGTGCATTTTAGAGTAGTTTCATGGTTTTTGTTCTACAATAATTAAATATTTATTTGTAACTGCAAATAAGTCATGCGGACGATTATTAATTAGTAATATTTAGATAATTAGTAATATATAGAGTAATATTTATTTTATTGGCAATAGAAAATTAATGAAAATAATTGGCTTTAAGAAGTTGAAATTATAGCTGGATGCTGTGTTTAGTTAAATTTATTCTAATGTCTATAAATTTATTGTAGAAACGGTTGTTGATGTTACTTACTGTTACAAACCTAGTTTTTTCAAGATAAGAATTTTAGTAAGTATTTAAGTAACAGGAAAGTAGGCTATTTTAGTTCTTTTTGAATTTTTTATTTTGATAGAAAATTAAGAATGCAAGATCGTATAGGGCACAAAGATGATTCGATGCAAAATGTGCACAGCATAGTGCATACATTTGGTTTGAAGCAGTTTGGCCCAGGATATTAATTTCAGAGTGGATTTGAATTTTATATTTCATTGATTACACATGAGCTATATAGGCCCATTCAATACCATAGTGGGATAGAATTTTAAGCGAAGCTTCAAATAGGATCCACACAGTTGTTCAATTGAAATTTTCATAGAAAATAAAAAATAAAACATTTGATAATCAGTGCCTTGTACCCTTTGGAACAAATCCTCCCAAAATTACAAAGGTTTACTAAACGAATTAATTCTGAAGTAAATAGAAAGGAAAACGGTAGGGTTTTAATGATTTTGACCAGAGCGACAGAGGATTCTAAAGAAGAGGCCTCCTCCTCCTCCTCAGAATGGTACGCACCTGCTGCTGCGGGACGACCGGGGGCGGGGGGCGCGGCACCTGCGGGAGACAAACACACACACGATCAGTGGATCACGTTGGACACAACGGATGAGACACCAAAAGATTATTTCTGGTCAAAGAAGAAAGATTATTCTGGCCAAGCAGAACTCACCTTGAGCCGGGCCTCCGGAGGAGGAGCAGAGAGCTGCGCCTGCAGGAGGGGGGACTCCACCGCTAGGGGGGACATACATTGATATTAGATACACTGGTATGCTCAACAATAGACATTTCTGAAAGATCCAAACTTTATGCTAAAATTATTTCCTGGATTAGGAATACCTACTACAAAAAACTCAAAACTTTAATTACTATTTGTATCCTTAAAAAAGCAAACACTAAACACACCATTTTTAGACAGTGCAGATCTCTCCACCCTAGAGTTTCAATAAGAGTCTAGTGTTTAAATTTAATGCATTTTATCAAAAATTCAATTGGATAACTGAGTTCAATAAGCCATTTTCCAGGACCTTTTCAGCTATTAGTTGTTTGAAGAACATTGACTTTTAGTCGAAAAGTAATATTCTAGCTTTATCTACATTGGCTTTTGTATACTAGAGAGTTTTTTAAATATAATATCAACTTTAAAACCTTTAATTTCCCGCAAAACCTTTTTTCCTATCATATACATTAAGACGTCTTATTTTACAAAATTCCTTATTTTTCCAAATTTAATAAAACTTTGTTTCTGAGTGTTTGATCTAAAAGGGAAAAAATTAGACATTTACATGTTTATGATTTCCCACATCTAAGGGATACCCTAGTATACACTGCTGAAACCAAAAATGCTAATGAATAAAAATATGCATGTGTGGCTCTGGGAAATTCAAATTTATATTTATCTAGAGCTGCAATACAATATAATTACTTACTCTAAAGTACTTTAATTGAGTACAAGGACTAAGCATTTTAACTTTGATGTGTTACTGTTACAACTTTTGTAAAATTAGTTCATATTTTTGATTTTATTTGCCTATAAAAAATTGAATATAAATCTTTATATGCTATTTTTCTTTATGCATATCAAGCAGGGCCAGCCTAAAGGGAAATCTCGCATAACAACTGATGCACCTGAAAAGCTAATTGTTGAAGCCGAGGGGGGAAAAAAAGAGCACATCCACACGACATACAAACAGACGCATTCCCAAAAAAGCAAATAAGAAACTTGTTTTCCTCAAGAGCAGTTCGAAATCCAATAGCTACCGAGACATTTCTTCAGAATATAGTGACTTTGATCTGCCAGATGAATGTTGTGAATTCAATGACCATCAACAATTCAAGAAAGGTGAATTAGAAAAAGAAAACTTTACATTCCACATCTTGTTAAAATTAAATTTTACGTTCCATTGTTCTTGTTAACCCATTAAGACCCTTTCAGGTGGCGCTAATTTAAGGTTATGAGACTAAAATGATAAGAGTTTTACCGGAAAAGTTGCCTTAAACAGCATCAATGCCCTTGGGTCAGTTGAGATGTACACTATTGAATTCAACGGAGCAATTTTTTAATTGAAATGTTTATTCATTAAAAATTGCAAATTTTTTTTAAAGTGTCCCTAAAAAGGGACGCCAGGCATTAATGGGTTAAAATTTCACGGAAAAAACTATTCAAGTATTTTGTCACAGAGATCTATGATGCTAGTAAGTATCAAGTGTTTTTCAAACCCAATATTTGAAAGGACAAAATTTAAGTGGCAAGTTTAGAAGAGCAGATGAAAAATTGTATGATATTGAAGACATTGTAGCTTAACAACCAAACCTAACTATTAATAGTGGAGTTGTCTTTATATACAATTGAAGGAGAACAAATCAAATTTACAACTCTCAAAACACTGCCATTAACAACATTCTCATTATGTTTAGATTGCCCTGTATACATTTACTTTGCATTAAATTGTTGCACTGATTAGAATGGTTTTTTCTTCTTCATTGCTGTGTCGTCTAATTTCCTGGTCAAAGGTACAACTATAGGTTGTACTTTTGACTACAGTTTAATTATTTTTTAAAAATTAAATAAAAAATAATAATAATGGAACTATGAAAAAAAAGATACACGATAAACCATACAATACAGATTATTGGAATAAAATAAAAGAATTGAAGCTAGCCTTAATATTCAAGTGAAGAAAATTGAAAATGTGTGGAGTGGTCAAAGGAATAACACCTTCCCCTATTATTGACTGTACTACTAATGAACTTTATTAATTGAATAACGAATTGTATACATGACTTATATTATAAAACAAGAATAATTTTTAAATGATATATTTTTAAACTATTCACTGGCTCAATGTGAAAAAAAATTCATGACGGTTAACATGAAATGTTTTGGTGCTGCTTACGAGTTCACGTTAACAGGGTCCTACTTTATTTTACAAGGCAGGTCCAATTTTAGCTGCAATTGTAACTTCTTGGTTTAAATAAATAAGAATAGGCATGAAATAACTTATAATTTAAACTGTATCATAAGAGCTAGACATTATAAAACTTGCGTAAATTAAAACTTTAAACAACTTTCCACTTTACATTATGTTGAAACTAAAACAAGAAAAGTTTGTAAACTAATAAAAAGAAATATTTTTTTTTAAAGTTCTAATCAGGCTAATAGCAAACTATTTAAGTGGGCCCACCTGTTTTTTCTGCCCCCTTCTTCCTGAGTCCGAGGAAGGAGTTCTGCCGCAGCTCCACCTGGGGAAAGCAGGACCTGGAGCGGAATGGAGGATCAGCCGAGAGAATAAAATTTGGACAGTCCGTGCCTCATAAAACTAAAAGTTAATGCCAGATGCTGAAAGTACGTAGATGGATATTAAATCCCATTCAGGGTTCCCACTCTTATTTCAAAATAAAAAAAAACCAAGGAGTTTTAAGGACTACCATTAAAAAAATTTCAAGGACACTTAATCATAATGCGTTGATTACTATACCTATTGAATCGACCAAACATTAAAATAAAATAGCAATACCACTGACGCTAGGTGTTATGGCAACTATATCAGGGGAAAACATAGAAGTATTTGGCAAAAAATAAGTGTTTATAAATAAGCAATGTTTTGTACCGAATGTCGAAGTGCTATGTGCACCATTTAGAGCTGACTTTAGCAATGTTTTAAAAAATGGCTTTCATAATTTGAAGGTCGCGAACTAAGAAAATCAAAGGCTTTTCCACGATTGTCAAAATTAAGAAAGTACAAAGGGGTACTTTTTATCAAAAATAAAATCAAAGACTCTTCAAGAATTTTTGTTAAAAATAAAGGAGCATTAAAGGGTCCTTGAAATTGAAAATAAAATCACGGACCCATGGGAACCCTGTCATTTAAGGCAGATGATAATTAAATTCAGGCGAACACTTAGATTTTTGAAAACCTGTAACAATTAAAGCAATGATAAAACCAGGGCCGTGTGGTGCTATGATGCAGAGAGGCGGCTGCATCAGGCGGCACATGAAATAGGGCGGCAATTTCGGATGTAATAATACTATCCAATCAATAAATTCTAATTTAGACAGTTCATGAAAATTGTCTCACCCATATAAAAATTCTTGTATGACAAAATAATTTGTTGAATGATTTCAACATTATGTATTTTTATAGGGATGCATTACTTATCTTTTAAGTTAAAATTTTGAAATTGCTACGTGTTTTAAGTTTTGTAAATGCGGTCATTTAAAGACTTGCATCATATGAATAAAATTTACCGCACGGTCCTGGATAAAACATTCATTCATTTAGTAAAGTTGAAGTCTGAATGAGGTCGTGGAATGTAAAATGATTGCAGCTGACCATTGTCTAATGTGACACTTCCCAATACTTTACTCAGTTCTGATAATAGAGTTAGAATAAGAAGAGTGTGTAGCGACCCCCCATTCACTGCCCTCACATTGAAACAATTCTCCCTGTGTCACGTGCTTTAGGAATGCGATATTTGGCGTTTACCCAAGAGCAACCACCTCCTGTTAAATCGCCCCCCTTTGGATGCTCCAAGTAAAAAAATATTAGGTCTTTTACATGGTCTGTGTCGTTTTTTTTATTGCAATCCACTTGTTTATAACAGTTGCTTTTCTCCTACATTTATATTTAAAAAAATTCTAGGAAAATGAGGGAACTATTTCAAGTAAAATCAATATTGCCATAGTTTAAAACAAATTAAAATTTAGATTTGATATACTGCGTGTTATGCATTCATTTTAACTATTTTTCTTGATTAAAAGGAATAACAAAACTGAAAATTTGGTGAAGATTTTCTTGCTTCTGTCCCTACCTTCCTTTCAAATTTTGTTCTAGTCATTCTAATTTTAAGAGATATTAAATATATATATTAGAGAGTACTTAAAAACTAAATCAAGAAATCGTTTAGACCTGGAAAATGACTAGATTATGTGCGCACCAAGAATAGAACCAGACATTCAAAAATTTGTTAAATCAAAACAAGCACAAGTTTCTCATTAGCTTGTTGCAACGTAATCGTACTAGAATTAAAATAATGTATCAAGAAAGCAAAAAACAAGTTAAAGTGTAAATTAACTGAGATATAAAGTAAAATATAACTTGACTTTTTTCTTTAATTCTAGCTTTAAAATTATTGTATAAAAAAAACGTTATTTAAATATATATTTTTTATTTAAAAAAAACTTTTTGCGATCCCCGTAGGAAACCTTAGCGACCCACCGGTTGAGAAACACTGAATGAGGGCATTAACTACAGCAAGATTGTTAATAAATAGTTAAAGAACTATATTACACAACCCCATTGTGATACATTTAAGACGCCTTAATCAATTGATTTATCAAACAGCATTAAATTTTCCATTCAGTTTAACCAGTTAAACTTTTCATTTAAACTGGTTTGTCAGTTTTAACCGGTTTAGCTAAACAATGGTTCTTGCCCCATCAACAGAAGCCAAAAACAGTTTCAAGGTTTTCCAGTTTTTCATCACTGCAATTTGCACATTTGTATAAATATCTACTAAAATATGATAATTACATTTTACAATAAAACTTCATTAAACCACTTTTGATCCTAGCATAAAACAGCAATAAAAACATTCTAAAACAAGGGATACCTAAAATCTTGCCCATTTAAAAATATTTACAAGAAAAATGTACTATAAAGACTTGACTATGTGCCATTTCACACCATTAAAATCTTTGATCATTTATGGCAATAAAAAGATAGTTAGTACTGAACCCTACTCACTAGGGTAGGCCGAAAAAAGTAAACTTTTGAGTACAAACTTCTAATAGGACTCAAAAAGTGCATATAGTCATGCTGATTACTGGAAAAATAATAAAAAAATTCCAAATTAATATGAAGTGCAGCCTCAAAGAGTTTGTTTGAAAAGAATGCCAAAAATCAACTTGTTTTAATTTTACTGCCATAATTTACTGATTACATTTCGGCCTTAAAACAAGAAATAATATTGTTCAGAAATATATCATAAAATTAAAAAAATACATTATAAAAATTATCTTCAAAATTTCAAATTCGTAAAAAATTGTTAAAAATACGCGATTTTGATGAAAAATCACAAATTTAAAGCTTTTTCAACTGAACCTGTTTGGAAGTTTAAATTATAAAAAAGTGCTCTTATGCACAGGAATGGAGGCTATCTATTATGTTTAGCCGATATAAGCAGCAGAATAACATTTATTATACAAAGGCAGGGCCGTAGTGTGTGTAGTGGGTAAGCTTGCTCCACTATAATTCAAATTGTAAAATGCAAACTTATTATTGCTATTTTACTATTTATAGCTATTATTATAACTATGCTATGGTAAATTATAATTAAAAAATAAATGGTAAATTATAAAAATTATATGAACCATGCTATTACAAATGTTCCGTAGTTTGCAGCTATTGTCCCTTTCCAAATTTTTCCCTTTAGCAAATGACCTAATATTCTACATAGAAAGGTGGCTGCAATTCAAGTTTCACTCGCGTTGAACCATCAAACCAATTAAGATTTTATTGTTATTTGATTATGACAAAGTCTTAGATTGTGCAGTGGTATCATATATTAGCATTATAGATCATGAAAGCATAGTTACTTGAATGCAATTGTCCCTGTTTACTGTTCTACATACTTTTCTTGAGATTGTTTGACACTTATTTCTAATGTTGACAAACCCATAAAGAGCAATTTATGAGCCACATAGGTTCCAAAAGATAAAAATGCCAATGTTTCTTTTTTTTCTTTTTTAAAACTTCAAACTGTAATGCAACCCAAAAATCAGCTGAAAGCAGATAACTAATGAAAATAGAATTTTGGATATTCATTTTCACACTTAACTATATAGTACCAATAAACTTTAAATAACCTATTTTTTACGAGGTTGCAAAAAACCTCGCAGTGCTGCATTCCAGCAAAAAGCGAAATCTATTACATGTAGTGTATAACAGAGAGAGAAAAAAAACTTTGTTATTGCCATTCGCACATGTGGCCACTTGAGAATATATAAAGTACGAAGATATGACATGCCACTTGAAAAAGTTCTCTATTTGTTCCAGTGAAATGAGCAGTTACAATTATATAAATAAAAAAAATCTTTCAATCCTATAGAAATAAGTGTCGGACAATCTTCAAGAAAAGTATGTAGAACAGCAAACAGAGAAAATTACATTCAAGCAACTATGTTTTCATGATCTACAATGCTAATATGATACCACTGCACAATTTAAGACTTTGTCATAAATCAAATAACAAAAAATCTTAATTGGTTTGATGGTTCGGCACGAGTGAAACTTGAATTGCAGCCACCTCTAAATGCAGAATATTGGGCCATTTGCTAAAGAAAAATATGGAAAGGGACAATAGCTGCAAACTATGGAACTTTTATATGTAATAGCATGGTTCACATACTTTTTTGATTATTATTTATTATTAAATAGTTATAATAATAGCAATAAATAATAAAAGAGCAATACTAAGTTTACATTTGAACAATTGGAACTATAGTGGAGCAAGCTTACCCATTACCCACACTACGGACCAGTCTTTGTATAATAACTGTTATTCTGCTCCTTATATAAGTAGAACATAATAGATAGCCTCCATTCGTGTGTATAAGAGCACTTTTTTATAATTTAAACTTCCAAACAGGTTCGGTTTAAAAAGCTTTAAATTTGTGATTTTTCATCAAAATCGCAAATCAATTTTATTTTTTTTTTTTTTTGCGAATTTGAAATTTTGAAGATAATTTTTATAATATTTTTTTTTATAATAACGGAACAATATTATTTCTTTTTTTAAGCAAGAAATGTAAATCAGTAAATTCTGGCGGCAAAATTAAAATGAATCGGTTTTTGGCATTTTTTCAAACTTCAACCTCTTTGAGGCAGCACTTTATATTAATTTGGAATTTTTTTTATTATATTTCCAGTAATCAGCATGACAATACACAACTTTTGAGTACTATTAGAAGTTTGTACTCAAAAATTCACTTTTTTCGGCCCACCCTACTACTCACCCATAGACCCATAAGGGGTCAAAAACATGAACCCCCATTTTAAAAAAATTTCGAAGAAAAACCCGGGGTCCCGATGCATGCACTCACTTGAGGGTGGCCGCGAAGGCGTGCGCCCCGAGCACGGCCTTCCGCTGGGCCCGGCCGCAGAAGCCCACGTACGCGGCATACACGTCCTCCGCGCAGCCGCCGCACCCCGCCTCCTCGTACTGCCCGCGCAGCCTGGCACAGGAGAGAAGAGGAATTTCTCTCAGGGACAGAAATTATAGTGGAAGGATTAAAAACACCTTTAACCGATACAATATGAATTTAGGCTCTGAGTATATCAGTTTGTAAAAAACATTGCCTAGGAAGTGACATTTTTGACACAATAATTTTAATGATTTTTTTTTGCTACACACAGATGTTTCTGCGTTTCCTTTTAAACATTGTTTGGCAGCATTGTTTATTGCATTCAGGGGCTGTATCTCTTTTAAAAAAATATTACATATGTCGCTTAATTTGTCTGAGGTTTTAATACATAAAACATAATCATTATAATGATTTTTTAAAGTTGAATTACCAATTAATTACTAATTATATTTAACCTATTGACCTGGGCAAAATCCTACACGTATATTCTTAATCTTAACATACTTTTCATAAAAATATTATATGCTAAAAAGTTTTTTTTTTTTTAATTGTGTTTAATAGTTACTGAGAGACGCTCCTTAAGCTCTAAAAATATCAATTGTCTGTGCTATAAATACAAAAAAGGTAGTATCACTTATCCATAAACAGTTTATTTTAACATTGTTTTTAATGCAAAATGCTTTTAAAATTAACTACTAAAATAACTTTTTGAAAAGCTTGGATCTTTTGATTAGCAGAAAACTTTTCAGGTGTCCGCTAGCTAGCTGGACAAGCAGGTGTTGGTATGTCCATCATCAGGAAGAGAAAGACAGAGTCCTGTTTTTTTGCTTTGTACCAGAAGTAAAAATGAACTTTGCTAGAAGTTCAAACAATTTTCCTTAAATATATTTAGTTTTTATGAATTGAATGCGATATGTCAAGGACAGTATTTATGAAATATATATTATTTTGGTTTTACAACTGATGATCTATTAGAAACTTCCGCCTCTAAATAAGTTCCCTGAAAAATGTGAGTATCTTAATTTGTCAAAGTAATGCAACATCATAAAAGAAATGGTTATTGCTACAATGGATTGACACATCACTATTTTATAGACTGACCCATCAATTATTGGACAATCAAGTGTCAATACAATAAATGTAATAAACCCCATAAAGGGTTTAACTAAATCTACTTGAATTGTGCCCAGGATGTCCAGAAATGTTTATTGCTACAATTGATGGAGGCCGTTATAAACAAATCTTTCTAAATCTGGCCCATCAAATATTGGACTAGTGTCAATACAATAAATGTACATGCAATAATGTACTTCACAAAGAGTTTAACCAACTCTACAAGAATTGTGTCCAGGAGGAACGGTGAGTATCTTATTAAGTTAAAACAGCATAGTCAATGGTATATCACATCTTAATATATTTTCTTTGAATCAATTAAAAAAAATTCTTTTGATAGAATATTTTGTAATAAATTAGAAAGAAGAAAAGAGGTTTCTTGGAGAGGCTTGAGACACATTAATGAATCCATAATTATTTACTTAGAAAAAAAATATTTTGACTATGTTTATTGAAAACCTCCTCATAGATATAATATTTATTTTAGTTATGATAATCGGAATGCATTTTTAATTCAATCACCATAAAGCTGCCTGTAAGTGTTTTTTTTTTTAAATAAATAGTTACAGGTTTATGGCACAATTAAATTAACTTAATAGACAGTCAGTCTTAAACTAAGATCCATTTCAACATTATACAATTGTTTATTTCATTAGAAATTTATAACCCTTTTGAGGCAATGGCAACCTTCTTCCTGATGAATAGGGCAATATCTAGAGCCAGCGTTAATTATACCGCAAACAGGGGAGCCGACGCACCAAGAGCTGAGAACCGTCATTTGTCAAGAAATATGCGAAGAGGACACTAAACATAAATGTCAATTAGAAAAAAAAAAATGGTTGAACTCTCGGATATTCTCCATCAAAACGACCTCCACGTGGCCTGTCTGCAAGAAACTAAATTGAACCACAACTTTAAAATGAAAATCAAGGGTTATCCGTCAGGACAGAGCAGATTGTTCTAATGGTGGACTTTTCTTCCAATTAGAAAGGCATTAAATACGAGCCATGTCCGACTGTCATGGGCCAGCACCTCTGAAGCCCAAGTTATTGGCCTTCTTCTGCCACCCATTGAGAATCCTAAATGTATTCCATCCTAATAACACAGATATTGAACTCCTCTACAATCTTGTTGATTTCAAAACAAAATTATCTTGGAGGACAATAATGCAATTTGGACACGAGGTTCCTCAACTTTGGACCAAAAAGATTTACAAGTGGAAGATATTCTAAATGATAGATTTTTCTGTGCTAAACATTAACCAAAAATTACATGTCTTTAAAACCAACAGCACATCAGAAGCTCTCAACATAAACCATCAATCGGAAGAGTGTACTATATGGACTGTTCTTAAAAGTGCTATTGGTGATCCCTTTCCCATACTTACTAAAATACAACTAGAGCTTGATACGTCCTCACAAAATTGGGAGCCATTCGACTCCCCATTCAAGTCAAGCTTCATTATCTCCCCTTTTTCAGTTCATATATTTATAATAAAAATGTTCACTTGGCATTTGAGTAATATTGCTGTTTTAAATGATTTTCTAAACATGTTTGATCTGTGGTATGTACCAAAGGGCTCTCTTCTCAATATCACTCACCAGTTGCTGGCAAACGTTTCCGAGTTGACTTCCTTGCTGATCGGAGGGGGGGAGGCTGGGGGGACGACTCTCTTCACTTGGGCTAGAGAAATAGAAGCAATCTGAGATAGATACAAACAGAACACACATTACACAGCCTACGTAAAATTTTATATAACACTTTGCTATGTTTGGGAAATTCACTAAATTTTGAATTTCTCAGAAATATTTAGAACAATATTAATGACGAAGTACTCCCAACATCAAAAGCATCATGACTGGGGTTTATTACTGGAATGGGAAAAAGTCGCCCAACATGGAGGCCTAACGTAGGAACTAAACATTGCGAGATTCAAGTAAGTTTATCCCAACTGACCACTAGAAACATCTACTACAATGACTTCATTGCTCTTGTAAACGGAGACAGCAGGCCATGTCGCTCTTTAGGCTGTTGCATCACCGAGTACAGTTTAGCCTTTTCTAATGGTCTTGATACAAAATCTCGTTTAATAGGCTTTGCTTGTTATAGCAACGAGTTAGGTATGCTCAAATTTGCCAGATAAAAGTTAACAATTATTAAATGAAAAATACACATATAAAGTACATGACACTGTCAAAAGGAATGCCACTTTCATAGTCAAAAGACAAATTTGAATTCAGTGTGTCCCAATGAGCATAACTTGACAGACAGGCGAGCAACCACAGGTTTTTTTTTAGGATCCCCCTACCCCCAGAACCTGTATTATTTTGTACAATTTTATTTGTAACCAATAAAAAAATTACAAAGTGAAAAAAAAATTCATAAGGAAAGACCACTTCGCATTTACGAGTCTGCATAAACAAAAAAAATCTACCTCTTCTATTAGGGGGATTCAAACAAGCATGAATTCTGATGAAATAAATATCATGTGGTGTCATTTTTTTTCCCCATGAGTTGCTATATTGTGCAGCCACAAATCAGTAAAGGTCACAGTATTACGCAATGTTAAAGAAAAGAAATAAAAACTATCCTTACAACCCCTTCCCCTCTTAGGATTTATTTTGAAGTCAATCGCAATTTTGGTGGGAATAAGATTAAAGATACATTTTTTATGGTGTCGATATAACTCCTCGAAAACAACGGCTATTCTCTCAAACAGGAAGTATAAAAAAACATATAAAAATATTGACAGATTAAATTAAATTCGTATTCAAGAATAATAATGCATTTTGTTCGTTAATAAATCAAAGAATTTCCACTAACGCAAAAAAAAAAGAAATAACAAAAATAGTCCTTTTAAGGTTTTTATTTTGCTTAATACAAGTTAAATAAGTGTACTACAAGTTAGGAGTTTTCCTCACTTTTTTCTATCGCAATTTCTACTGCAAAGTATCTGAAGTGAGTATGAATACGAGTATGTTTGTTGTTACGCCCCTGTGCCAGACACAAATAAATGAAGTCAATTTAAAATTTTGCCAATAATAGAAATCTTTAAAAGAGCCATAAAATTATATGTTTTGACCATAAAGACAGAGGCGTCGAATTATAAAAAATATTTGGGGGGCCCATACCAGGGGAAATAGTTATAAAGTACCAGCGGGTGACCGAGCTCTGCTCGGGGAAAACAGGTATCGAAGCTAACTCGAAGATTTAAATTTTCAATTGTGATTTATCAAAACAATACATGCCATAAGAAATTTTTTTCATTTCACTAACATTGTTTAGTTTCTTAAAAATGAACAGCTATGATATAATGGGCAGTCTCGATTGGGAGATTGGCATTTCGTTGAAAAGCAACGAAAATGTCGAAAAATATGGTAAACATTCCATTTCATACTTCATTCAACTCGATAGGTATAGCAACCATACGTTAAATTTTCAAAATCGCCAATGAACAGAATATATGAACATAATATCATCGTTGTATGTACTAATTAGTTAAATAATTTTGACAAGTTGAGATTTTTATGGTAATGAACATTTTACTAACTTCTTTAACGATAAAAAATTTCGCCTTTTTCATAAACTTTAAATTTAGTATAATATATTTTTTATAATTGCGTGAAAAAAATCCGACTCTTACATTATAATTTCAATATCAAACTCGTGCAAAAAGTTAGACTTTTTGATCACCCAAAAGCAGTGAAAAAAAGACTTTTTATCACTCTTTTCATAAGATGCCAATATTTCAAGTAAAATTTCGATTTGATAATACTCATAAAATCCAAAGATTTATCGATCTGCTTTATATAAAAATATTATGCGCGTGAATTATTTTATCTTTGAATTAATGAAATTTTTTTCTCGCGATGGGAATATTTTTTAAGTCACGCTGTTCGAACTTCGAGTTCATTGGTTGTTTTCTTTGTCAAAATGTTGAAACACGCTTATTGGTTTTTTATAGCGTCACACGCTCCGAACTGCGAGTTCATTGGTTGTTTTCTTTGACACCTCTTCTGGAAGCTCTAAATTCATTTTAGTCTAATTCGCACGTGAATTATTTTTAACCAATAAGATTTGATTTTTTTCACGCAATTATAAAAAATAGTGTATGCAACACGTGTGAAAAGTAAACTTTTTAAAACACGTGTAATTATTTCACTCGCTCGTGAAATAAAATCCACTAGTTTTAAAAAGTGTTACTATTCACACTTGTTGCATAAATAGCCATTATTCTTTACGATAACTATTTGCAACAGATCTGAGCTCAAACGAAAAGTTTAAAGCTGATTTTCTCGTTTTCATCTTTTTGTCACTTAGCATGTTCTTCCACTAAGCTCTTCAATTGTTTTATAAAGTTTTGCATTTAAAAATACAATCGAACTCTATTTAAAAATATCACACTGCATATTAATAAACTTACCTTTTAAATAAACAGTTGTTGTATCTGCAGAGTAGATTTAAAATTAATCAAGAGTTGACTTTACTCCTTGGAATGAATTTATATTTTTACGCACGCAATAAAAGTATAAAGAAAGATGTTATTGAAGTAGCGACCACAAAAAAAGAACAACGAAATTTTCACTGTTTAGATTTAGAATAAGAACTAAAATCGTCTGCTGGTTAGAACTAAAAAAATATTCATGTTGCCATTTCTGTAAAACTCAATAAAGTTTAAAGCAAGGTTGAATTTATTTAAATTTGAAAAATTAAAATCTTAACTAAACATTTATAGCTTAAATATGCATATTTGCAATCAACAGAACCCTCAATGAAAAAATCAACTAAACCCACAGTAAATCCTGGAATGAAGACTGGACGAAATACGTCACTTGAAACATCAATTATTTTCAAATAATGAACATTGTTTCTGAAGGGTAATGGCAACACAATTAAATAAACATTTTCAATTTTATTTATTTTCGTTGAAAGTTTTATTTAATTTTTTAGCAGATGGCATCAGGAAAGTAGCCATTATGGCGAACTAATGAAGTTAGAAAATATTCTATCTGTAACTCCGAACTGCTTGACCGTAGCGCTTCAAAACCGGCACCAATCGATTCGTCGTGGCCAAAAACCCCAGACCCCAAGTTTACCGGAGTTTATTAATTCTGGGGCGATTTTCGACCTGGCAAGAATTCCTCGTATTAGAGTATAAGATTCTTAGTAGTTATTAAAGTACTTTTTAGAGTCATATGCTGAACATTTATTAGAACCCTGAAATCTCGACACTCCGGGGAACATGACAGATTTTTTTTGCTTTGAAAAATGAGATAAAACATATTTTCGTAAAAAGCTAAATTAAATTACAGTAATAATTATGCTTATTGACTACTAGCACATAAATACCCATTCTTTGCACAGACTAAAAAAATTCAAATCGATCCTAGTATATGTATCTTGTAATCTGTTATAGGACAATAATTATTGTTCCGCTCGAGTGTAGAATCCCGTAACCTATATTACCTTGAAATTCAAAATTAAAAATATGCTATAAAATTCACGGATAAATAAAACCGTAATTTCACGCATAAAACACAAAATTATTTTAGCACATTTGGCGAGGAAAAGATATAGCTAAAGAAAAAAATTCTCCAATTTGAGCGAAAGTGGTGTACTTTTTTCAGAAAATTCAAATTTTCTTCAAAAATAGAATAAATATGAAAAAACTAAGCCTCAGGTGCACACGTTGAAGGAATCTATATTAATAATTTCGAATTTTTTAGAGCAGTCTAAGTAATCTTTTGTGATCCACCGACATACAGACACACACAGACTCTTTCTTTTATAATAAGAGATTACTATACGTACAACCCATCACTCAAAATGTACATACATTAGAAAAAAATCACTAAGCACAGCATTTTCCCCCCAAAATCCTAAATTAGCTAATTTATGACTTACTTTTTTGCAAATTCAATTGATATCACTATTGTTTACTAAATTTATTTGCCATTTAAAGAATATATATAATTTATGGACTTGAAAATTAAAGCGAAACTAAAAAAATACATATTTTTTCAAACACTACTACAAAATTCAAACAATCTCATTAAAAAGTCTGTCGACAGCATGATTTTCTAAAACCTTATTAAAATCGACAATAAATAAGTCGCATTATAATAATGTCCTAATACATTAATAAATGCTGACATGCAAATTCAAAATTCTGTCTAAGGGGGAGAAAAGAGTCTCGTAAAAAAAATAATGAACCATCCAATAATCCTGTTACATGACGGCTCAGTGGCTGGGCGGTATTACGTTATGTGGCATGTAAAAGATCAATTGAGTATCCGTTTGGCTCTCTGTAAAATTAAATCTTGCATAACTTAAAACATCCACAGAGAGTTCATATTCATTGAAACATCCATATGGGTAGGGAGAGTAGCCTAGATACTAAAAATGCCTCTCCCTTCTGGGGAATATACCGCCCATCAACAGCTCCGTTGGGGGAAAAAAACCAGTGTGATGACAGATTCAACTCATATAAAACAGGCATACATCAGGCATGAGTGTGCAGAAACATTAAAAAAGAGGAAACCTTAAATTTGTTAAAATACACGCATACGACAAATTAAATTATTAAATCAAGATATCAAAATTTATTGTTGAAAGATTGATATTTTAATTAAACAAAAAAATATTAAAGGTAATTAAGTTTATATTAATTGAATAACCAACAATTTAAAGAGTTTAACATTTTAATTCAGAAATTGATTTTACATTACCAACAAGCAGAGTATTAAACACAGATATTTATCAATTATCAGTTTACCCCTATCCACCAATTGAATCGGTGAGGGCAGAAACCATTTCAGTCAAAAATTTCCGAAAACTTGCTTTCAATGAAAATAAGCGTAGAAAGGCAAGATGCGTGTTGGGTGCAAAAACTACGTTAGTCTGTTGAGTAGTTCCGTAAATACAGGACTTTTGTTTCGAGTGTTGAGTACAGAAATAGAGAATTTATTACATTTTTTCTCCTGAAAAATTTAAAATTTGTGACTGACGTTTCTGCACTCACCGATTCAATTATCAATTTATTTTCCACTAATTGTCAATGGTTTCAGTCACTCTTTTTTTAACTTTAGATGTTACACCAGGGTTCGAAATTAGCGGGTGAACGGGTGCACCGTGCACCTAAAAAAAATGTACACATAAGGGTTTCAACTTGGGTGCTCGAAATTCGTAAAACTCCGGCAATCCGAAAATCGCGAAGCTGCGGCGGTCCGAAAGTCACGGAACTCCGGCGGTCCGAAAGTCACGGAACTCCGGCGATCCGAAAGTCGCGGAACTCCGGGGATCCGAAAGTCGCGAAACTCCGGCGATCCGAAAATCGCGGAATTACGGCGTTTCGAAAGTCGCGGAACTACGGCGATCCGTAAATCGCGAAATTACGGCGTTTCGAAAGTCGCAAAACTCCAGCGATCCGAAAGTCACGGAATTACGGCTTTTCGAAAGTCGCGGAACTACGACGATCCGAAAATCTCGGAACTACGGCGACCCAAAAGTGGCAAAACTTCGGCGATCCGAAAGTCGCGGAACTCCGGGGATCCGAAAGTCGCGGAACTACGGGGATCCGAAAGTCGCGGAACTCCGGGGATCCGAAAGTCGCGGAACTCAGGCGATCCGAATATTTCGGAATTACGGCGACTCAAAAGTTGCAAAACTCTAGCTATCCGAAAGTCACGGAATTACGGCGTTTCGAAAGTCGCGGAACTACGACGATCCGAAAATCTCGGAACTACGGCGACCCAAAAGTCGCAAAACTTCGGCTCCCCGAAAGCCGCGGAACTACGGTGACCCGTAAGTCGCGGAACTACGGCGTTGAAGCTATTTTTTTTTAATAGATCATGCGCGGATTTTGGCTCGAAAAAATTAAAAAAAGCGGAAATTAATAATTTTAGAAAACGCGGAAATCAGCGGAACCGCGGAAGAAACTCATGCCTGATACATTTCCCATGACATTTGAAAGAAGTTTTGAGAAAGTTATATACAACAATGACTGATAAGCAGTGGAATATTTTAATATAAAATCATGCCACATGCTAAGTGGGATGTACAGGGTTGTAAAAAACCCGGGGGTTTTCATGAAAAACCCAACTCACTTGGGATTTTTCAGGGTTTTTTTCAGGATTTTAGGTGTTTTTTTCAGTATTTCGGATGCTTGTTTTAGGGTCTTGTGGGTTATTTAGGGAAGTGTTAATTATTTATTATTTTTTTTAAGCTAACAGAATATAGCGAATGTTATAGAGATAATCAGGAATGTGGTAATTTAAATAACAATAATTTAAAACAAATAAAAGTGTTTAATTGTTATATAAATGTACATTTAAGTTTTAAAAGGCATTGTTTAGGACTAAGTCTTGTTTGTGTATGTGTAAGCAAATTATATAACCCGGAACATTGTATCCATAGAAATTTAAATTATAGTTAAAAGAATGCATTAACTATATTTAATTGTTAGATAATTAGTGCAAATTTAAATTTGTAAATATATTTTAAAAATTAAAAGTAGAAAAAAGTAAAAGTATGTTATTAACAATAACAAAATATTAATTGAAAATTACATGACATAATTATTTCTTTGTTTGCATAAAAAATTCTAACTTTACTTCCAGTAAAGGCAATTTTAAGTTCAATTGCCGACTTGGGTTTTTTCATGTATGTTTCTTTGAAAAAAAAAACCCGCCCTGCTTTTTTTTTTTTTGGGGGGGGGGGGGTTCAATCCCGGGTAGGACGTACCTGTGCAGGGCTCCTCCTCCACCACCTGCATCCCCCCGAGGCCGTACTGCAGCTCCGGGTCCAGCGTCAGCAGGCTCACCAGCGCACCTGGAACAAGGAGGGTGGAAGGGAATAATCGCAGTTTGTAACCATGCATTGCTCGCTGCTCCTTTAACATTTTCTATAGCATATACAAGCCCAAATAAGTGTTATTCATTGAAATACTAATTCTATACAGTGTATTACATTGTTAGGTTAGAATAATTCATAGACGTTATTTAAAAAAAAAAACTATTCATTGGTTCAATGTACAAAAATAATGCTGACTGTTAACATGAAATTCGATTAACACAAAATATTTCGGTGTTACAGGGTGTCTACCTGATTTGCCAAATCTAATTTCTTGACCATTTCAGGACCTTTTTAGAAAATTTCTTGACCTTTTTCAAAATTTTTTTTACAATCGTTTAAATGAATAATCCGTTAAAGTAAAAATTACAAAGACAAACCATAAAATAATACTTGCAATACAGAGTAAATTCAAGCAGCTATTGCATCATACACTTATTGAGAGAAAAAATATAACACTTTTTAAGGACTTTCCCAGAAAAATTAAAGACTTGAAATAACAATATAAAATCTGGGGAAAATTAGTCTTTTTTTTGACAATTTTTTTAATTTTCGTGACCTTTGCTCTAATTTCATGACTTTTTGGGGACTTTCTTGACTGTTTGACTGCACTACCCAATCCTCTTTTACTACGTTAAGTTCAGGAGTGTTGATAATTTTTTGGAAAAAAAATCTAAATGTATATAAGTATTTTTTTCAGAAACATATTTCTGAGGTTTTCACTATCTTCGAACAGCTGTGGATCATAGGAAAATCACATTATTGTGTAATTTTTCTTTTGTGTTATTCCATATTATGTAGTAAACAAACCTATGTTGAGTTTTTATGAAATATGATAGTCTAAATTGTACCCTGAAAACACGTTCTTTTTCTCAAATAATGTAGTGTCCTTGACAATTTTGACAAACAAAATTTTTTAAAACTATTTTCAAAATGTCTCAACATATCTTTGTCCTACATACTTGTATAATGATGTAAACAAGTTAGACTTGAATCTATGAAATTAAGCTAGGAGTGGGGCTTCAAATATTTAAAAAAAATCGGGGTGAAATATCAACCTTTTTGTCTGTAAAACAAATAATAATAACACAGTTGTTCCAATATTCATAGTTTCATTCCAACTATGCAGAAAATTTTTAGGAAAAATAATTTAGAAATAAAAAATTCAGCCTTCCAAGGTTTAGTTCTACCTTCATCTTAAATAAGAACATATAAAACTGCAATTGTTTTTTAAGTTAGATGCACCAATATTTTTTTCGATGATTTTCTCACCTTCAATAAAGACATGTGATATTGGTCCAATTTTGTAAGTTTTAAACAAAGAAACTGATAATTCCATGTGTTTATGGCTTTCACAAATGACAGTTAGAAATACTGGATTTAATTTTAATTTTTTAAAGAATGAATTGAGACGTTGCAAGAATATTTTGTATTTATGGTGAGCGATGTTTCTATATTTAAAGGGATAAACTACTGCACAAGACAGTGAGGTTTGTTTGTACTTCAGAAGTCAATGAAAATAAATGACAAAGTAAAAACTTGAAGATACGCAAGGGTGAGAAATACATAGGATTTTGTTAAAATAATATGTAGGGTACATAATAAAAACAAGGAGACTCCCTTTCTTGCTTACTGTTCAACATAGCTCTGGAAAAGGCCATTAGAGACTCTGGTTTAAACACAAGTGGTACTATATTGCAAAGAACTATCCAACTACTTGCCTTTGCCGATGATATTGACATTATTGGAAGAACAAAAAGCTCTGTTGTCAATGCTTTTGTAGCCCTTGAGAGCTCGGCAAGGAAGATGGGACTTGTTATAAATGCAGACAAAACAAAGTTTTTGATTTCATCAAATAATTCTCCTGATTTGTCCCCTTTAAAGATAGGTAACTACACTTTCGAAACTGTAAAACAGTTTACCTACCTGGGAACTCTGATCTCAAGAAGCAATGATCTAAAAATTGAAATAAATAATAGAATCTTCATGGCTAATAGAAGTTTTTATGGCCTCAGAAACCAATTTAAGTCTAAATTTATTTCTGTAAACACCAAGTTGAGCATTTATAAGACTTTAATCAGACCTATTGTCCTATATGGAAGTGAATGCTGGACCCTCAATAAATCAGTAGAAGAAAAATTGCTAATATTTGAAAGAAAATTGCTAAGGAAAATATTTGGACCTATTAAGGAGAACAATGAGTGGAGAATACTTTACAACTATGAAATTTACAGAAAATTTGGTAAATTTGGCGGGACCGACATAGTGAGAACTATAAAAGCATCCCGAATTAGGTGGCTGGGCCATCTGTACAGATGTCCCGAGGACTTTCCCACCAATAAAGTGACTTTTTCCAAAATTGAAGGTACAAGACGTAGGGGACGACCACCCACACGATGGTTAGACGATGTCGAAAGGGACCTCAAAATATTAGGAGTCAACCGATGGAGAGCCATTGCGGCTAATAGGGCCAACTGGAGGAGGATCAGCGAGTCAGCCTTGGCCTGCAAAAGGCTGTTGAGCTTGTGAAGAAGAAGAAGACATAATAAAAACAATGAAAATCACGAAATCACTGCACATAGTTAATCAGGGTGTCCACAGAGAAAGCATTTTGAAATTCCTTGGTTTTTAGCAAAGTTTTTTTAAGATTTCGCATGGTTTATAAAACGATTAAGAAGAAAGAAAATTAAGTGCAATTCTAGAAAAGTTTAAAAAATAGAAATTGCCAAAATCAGATTAAATAAAGTTTTATAAGTCGAGCCTCAATTCTTTCTGTTGAAACTAAAACATTTACAAAATCCAAAACCCCAGCAAAAAAGTAGGGGGAAAATCTAATCAAAGCTTCAAACAGATTTTTTTCATTCAAGCTTTTCTTGCCATCACAACTAACGGATCCTTGATCAGAAGCAATAGAACATATTCTGGTTAATCCAACTTGTATTAAACCGGAGCTACAAAAGTAACAAGACAATCTTCTGATAAAACAGAACCAGGTAACTGTCAATCATTATGAGGTGCGCAACTTCATAGGTGGATTTTGTGAAAAGCAAAATAAGTGCATCGGGAAGCATTGTCGGTTTGCTCTGGAAGTTGGGTTGGCCAATATTGGAAGAGATCATAATGTAATCCAATCTTAATTAATCTTCACATTTTAATTAAATTATTCATCTCTATTGCCTAAATTTCTTATTTAAACTTCCTTTTCTTATATAAATTAAAGTTAAGTATTAATTGATATGGATCGCAAATGGTAGAGTTAAATTATCGTTGCACTAGAGTTACACGAGGGCTATTGGCGACAGACGTCATAATTTAAAGTAACTGAAAAATTTTCATCAATATTTTAAGAAATGATGAGAAACATTGCTTTTGTTGTCCAATAATCAATCAAATCTAGGGATATTCCATAAATCTCCATGCTTTATCCAGTGAAAACAAAAGAGGATTAAGAAGCAGTTACTCAAACACTCATGGGAAATTAAACTTGATTTTAAAAAAAAAAATCCCTTTTCCTCACTGGTTGCTATGGTGGTTATTGTAATTCCATATATATAATATTCTGATAAGATTAATAATAATGAGAAATAGGCAATTAGGCTTATGTGTGGTGCGAAATGGCACCTTTTGAAATTTTCCCCGATTAAAAAAAAAAAACTTTTTTCCCTGACATCCCTGATTTCCTGGTTCTGTCGTCACCCGGTAGTTTATGCATCATATTTATTTTGTGTAGTGGTCAAAATGCGAATTCTATAAAAGCTAAAAAAAAAAATGGTCTGCGAGAGATAAAAACTATATTTCTCTCTTAAATAAAACAACCTACAAACAGAGTTTCCTTTACTAGAAATTACTTCTTTCATGGTTTTATGAATAGTAAACTATTGGGCTGTATAATATTAAATTTTGTAGAGATTATAGTAAAAATTTAACACAATTCTCCATTTAAGATTGTTTGGAGGCACTGCTGTCACCTATGTACCATAATAAACTCCCCAAAAACAACCATTTTTAAACAATTTTCACAGCAAAAGAATTGCAATTTTTTTTTCATAAGCAACTGCGAAAATATCGCCAGGAAAAAAAAATGAACGACTAAGTTTCTAAACGAGTCCTTCCTCCTCACCTGCGACTCCGGGTGTGCGCGCGATGCAGTCGCAGGGCGCGCGCCCCAGCTCGGAGAGCGCGCACAGGCACTCCAGCGCCAGGTGCAGCAGGAGCACGTCGCGCACGCTCAGCAGGGACACCAGCCGCCCGCACACCTGCAGAGGAGAGCAACAACTCAGTAAAGCACGACAGTCACTGACTCCATCCCCCCCTGCCAGCCCACTGCTCAAAGATTTCGTGCAAAGTTCGGGACGACGACGCACCCATATTAAGTAGGACAGGGTTGGGAGTGAATCTGAGCTCCAAAATTCCCTGACAACTCCCTGACCAACTAAATTTTTTCCCTGATTACCCAAAATTTGAATGGAATGTACATTAAATTATTGACATTATTGGGTTAAACTTCACAAATTATCAAAAATATCCATTTCAGTTTTTTTTAAAAGGAAAACCAGAAATACATTTTAAAGAAAAAGTAAATAAAACATAAATACAAATTCTGCATGTTTTTAGTATAAAATTTGTCGACAATTAGAAACCCCAGTAGAGACCAAAGTAAAAAAAGGTTCAAACCTAAACAAAAAGAATTTTATCTTTCAAGCTATTCTTGTGATCATGACTCACAGACACAGTGGCGGATCTAGCCAGGGGGCGCGGGGGGCGCGCGCCCCCTCCTCAAGACCTGTTGACCGGTTTTTTTATTATTGAAAACAAAATAAAAAAAGAAACATTTAGACAAAATTAAATCTCCACACTCCCTCTACACAGATTATTAATCATCGAGTATTTTTTGGCTGCACGGGCAATAGTCCGGCAGTTAATTTTGGGATATTAAGGAACTTTAACACCTTAAGATAAAATTAAGTTGCTATTTTTATATAAGTTTATATAAGTATATACTTGCATACAATTTGAAAATTGTTTCACATCGGCGATTTACGCCTGTACGACGTCCTAAAATTAACTAAAAATATTAATTAGCTTCGGTGAAGTTAAAAAAAAATTAAATCATTTTATTATTTTATTGGTAAGCTTTCACATGTCGTATTTAATTTAATAATTAGTTACTTCGAATAACTATGCCATTTTCAAGTTATACAATCATTGTTTTCCTTGTTTATATGTTAGCTACTTAATGCCAACTTCTTGCTGTGCTGTAGTTGCTTGTTCAAAACATTTGTTAAAGAAAGCTTGCATAGAATATCATCTACTTCATCTATTTCGGTCATTTTTAGAGTGACACCAATGCAATCGCAGTACATAGAAAAGTGAAAACAAGAGCGTTTTATCATCGAAAACATTCCCCTTAATTGAATTTTCCCTATTTATTGCACTTATTTTTTTAATTATACATGAATAATCTATTTAAGGTAGGCAAATACCCGAAATTCCCCAAAATTCTAAAATTTTTACTATTGCTTTAATCTTTTCCAAATTTGGAATACTGATTTCAAATTTTATGAATAATACTATTTAGGCATTTTTTTAAAATTTAAATTTAATTTATTTATTTTAAACAGTGTGTTTCTACTGAAAAAGGAGGTTTACGCTAACAAGTCTACCACATTGAATTTTCATCCTATAAACATTAATTATGTGTTAAATTCTTCGTTTTGAACTGATGCATGCAATGACCCTCTAGAGTTGCATACAAATGACAAGAAAAGAAGTTATTAAGAAAAATGTTGTAAATTAACCACACAAAAAAAAAGATTTTTTCGATGAACTTACGCTTGGACATTTTTTTAAAAAAAACTTATATATTTACACCTGATGTTGGAGGTTCATGGCACAGATATATATTGAAATAGCATCTGTAAAAAATTTCAGGTAAATTAATGTAAAACTTTTTATACTAGAAGTGTTGGCGCAAACCCCTTTTTTTAGGTGAAAAACACCGTTTAAATTAAATCAATTATATTTAAATAAAAAATATTGCCTAAAAAGCATTGCTCATTATATTTGAAATCCGTGTTACCGAATGACGTTTACGCCAGTCATTGGTTTATTCTTCGGTGAGAGTAAATGCTCTCCCTTTGATTAGTATAAGGAGAGCGTGGCGCGGTCATCCCGCCAATTTTCCCGATTGCTCCCAACCCTGTAGGATGACAACACAAGCCCCCCACCACCACCACCACCACTTTGTGTGATGATGCGAGTGTCACTGTTCTACCTAGTTTGCAGCTCTTCTGCGAGGTCAATCGCAACTGCCCTGCAATACCCAGGTAAGGCGAGGGACATATGATAAGAGCCTCACAGGGCTCCCAGTAGATTTTTAACTTGTCCCTAGGGGGAAAAAGGGACTCAGCATCTTGAAAAAAGGGACCTAAACATGTCAAGTTAAATGATAGCTTGTATTCTTCGTAGCAGGTACAGGGTCAAATTTTTAGCTTGTCTTCAGGCTCCTGCAGACCAAGGGCAGAAATTTAGTTTTTTACAAAATTAACATGGCCTTCATTGTTACATTACTTCATTGTTGACAGCGTAACATTGCTCAAGCACTCTGTTTGCAGCGGGTTCGATTGTCAGCCAACGAGAACTTACGTGCTTAATAAAATGTCTTTTTGGCAAATTCTTTTCTTTTAGGATTTTCATAAGATCTTCCCATCTAGAAGGCTATTCTTTGACGCAATAACATAAAACAGCAACCAGCTCAGATGCAGGTTTTGTGCTGAAATGACTGTGATGGAAAACCTCTAGAAGTGCTAACCACCAAAGACCGAAGTATTTGTTGTGAGTAGATAGCCGGTTTACTGCTTCGCCAGAAGCTCGCTTACACCACACTGAAGTCAAGCTTGTTGCAAAGTTAACATATTAGAATTAAAATTATGTACTAATAACATAAAAAAGTTTAAATGTAAATTAACCAAGATATCAATTAAAATATCGATATGTTCTGATTTTTTTCTACAATTCTAATTGCAAAATTATTGTACAAAATTTTTTTAAATATATATATTTTTATTTTTTGAAAAAACATTTTTCTCCCCCCATAGGATCCCTTTGTTGCGACCCACCCGCTGAGAACCACTGCTCTAGGCTTTAATCCAGAAATTAGAATTACTTTCATTCAAGAATAGCCTTACCAAAAAAAAAAAAAAAAAAAAACTAGCCACCAAAAAAAAAAAAAAAGAATTTGCTCAGCGAGAAGCCAGTCTCTTTGAAACACAATTCAGGCTAACATGAATTAAACAACATTCCTTAATCAGGCATGAGGTTGGCAAAATAAATAAAAGCTGAAACTAAAAAGCGTAAATGTATGCGTAAAAAACATTTTAAGCAGTATACTTAATTCGCGAAATAAGCTGTCACATTATACATATGTTTTTATTTATGTTTTTTAAGATTTAGAGGTATGAATAGAAATGCTGATCGAAGTATTCATCGCATCAAATGTCAAAATCAGAGTTGCTTTTGAGAATTGAAGCTAATTGTTAAATTTCGTTAAAAAATAAAAAGCTAATACGAAAGTGAACTTATTAGCTTAGCCCCCTATTCGAAAAAACTTCAAAATATCTGAAATATTAGCTATACTGGAAAGTTAAAAAAAAGAAACACAGGTGAAAGTTAGGAAAATCCCAAATACTGACAACTTTTTTTCTAAGGGGTAGGGGATAAATCGCACACTTGGCAACCAACCTCAAAATTTCTGCAATAATTTTATTTCTTTTACCGACAGTTTTTAAGAAAGTTTTTTGTTACGACATCTTTACATTTTTTATTTCTGCATCCAGAAGATATTTGAATACCTAGCTCTAAAAATTATTTTTTTCTGTTAAGCTCATAAATCTATCAACTGATATATCTTATAATGAAAAGAAAATACAGTACTGACGGCTAATCGGGACACCCATAATCCGGAATGTTTTATAACTCTGACACACGAAATTTGGAAAAATGTTTCAATCGTAAATACAATACATCTTTTAAAGTTAAGTTGTTATTGTGATCACAAGGTCACAACTTACGAACAAATGATCAAAAGAAAATGTTTTGGTCGATCCGATTGGCGTTGGCCTGAACTGGAGCAACACAAGTAACGAGCCCGTGATCGGAAGATCACGCAGTGGCAAAAAAAAAAAATCATTATGAAGCAGTGCAAAATCATCGGTAGATTTCCCAAAAATTACTAGGCGGCAAACAAAGGAAACTCAATCCGATATAAGGAATTCTGGAAAAATTGGATAGTTAATCAATAATTCGGAAAAGCTTAAATCAAGTGATGTCCGGTTTAAAGGGTGAAAGATCTGTTGACACCGAGTCGGACACTTGATCAGAAAAATATTATGGTTGTCAGACTTGGATTGAATTGGAGCTACAAAAGAAACACGATACTCTTCCGATAACACAGAGTCTACCTCTGCGTTATCGGAAGAGTATCGTGTTTCTTTTGTAGCTCCTATCTATCAATCATTCCGATACAATGTAACGTCATCGATAGACTTTTCTCAAAATTACTAGGCAGTAAAATAAGTAGAGCAGGAAGCATTATTGCACTCCTAATGAGAGATTGCACTGGCTGGCCGAGATTTGAAGACATCTTAGTGTAATCTAATCTTAATTCATCTTCCTATTTTGATTAAAATATGTATCTTCGTAATAAGAATCTGTTATTTGAACTTGTTGTTTACTGAAATTTAAGTTTAGTTTCATCGAATTAGGGTGCGAAAAAATTAAAACAATAGTTTTTTAAAAAATGCATCGCAGTTGTAGCGAATAATCTTACATCAGGCGCCAGGTAACTGACAACCGATTTTAACGGTGATTAAGTTTATAAATTTGTTAATAACGCAAACAAATTAGGATTTCAATTGATCAAGATGACCATCTAGCCAACTTTAGAGGTTTTGACACACTTTAAAAAAAAAGAGAAGTTAGAAAATTTGGGCTAAAAAATGCTCCTTAACCCATTGTTTGCCAATTTTGCAAATTGGGAGAGTCGTTTTCCACGATCGTAACTTTGTGAAAATGGGACAGGGCCGTCTTAAATTTGTGAAGGGGCCGCTACACGGCCACAAATTACAGGGTGGCTACAGAATCTGTGAAAACAAATTCCCTGATTTTTCCCTGATTTTCCAGGCGGAATGTAAAAAAATTTCCCTGATTAGGCACAATGAACTATATTAGCATGATGGTTTTTTTCGGTATTTGTAAAAACCACTTTTCGTAATAGTTAACATTAAAAAAAAAATTTTAAAAAAAATTTATTAAATAATATATAATGAGCTTTTTAAAAAAAACAAAAAAAAAAAAAAGCAAGCTTTAATTTAATAATAATAATTTTTATGTTTATGATATGATATGCAGCAGCAAAGCAGAACAACTTAGGTTTTAGCCTTTTTTTTTGGTTTTTTTTTTTTTTATTTTTTCTTTCGAAATTTTATTATTTTTTATTTATTTTTTTTTTTTTTTATTTCCTTTTTTTTTCACCAATATCTTTTTTTTTTGAGATTTTTTTCTTAGATTTCCTCCATCCCCTGACTTTCCCCTGAATTAGCTCTGTATGGACCCCTGCATTGTGAAAGGTGTTTTTTTTGTGTGAGGAATTAAAACAAGCAAAAAAGGAATTTTTAGGCAAAATTAGAAAAAAACAGAACTTTTTTTTCAAAAAAAAAAGGATATCTCTTTTTCCTAAAAATATTAAAAAGCGGAATTCTGCTTAAAAGGGGAAAAAACTCATCCCTGCTTAATCTATTAATTAGTATTTTGGGCTTCCTTTTAGGGATAATTTTGGACAATGAATCATGAACACATACCGTAAATAGTTCTTGTTTGCAGATCAAATAGTTAAAATGTTGCCCATTCTGGTCCGTGTGGCTTATGAAAGCCATCATCAACTGGCCCCAGAAGTTGGCTTTCGTCTGTTAGTATAGAATGGCCTCATGTCAACCCACTCGTAAAGTTTTGGTACAAGTTAGTTTGTTTACATTTCAGCTAGTAGGAGTTGGGTTGTATCGTTTCTATGATCAGTTTAGGTTTTGTAGAATAAATGGGGTTAGTTCACGGAGAATATGGCAACAGCTTTGCGTTCTTGTTTTCCTACATTATGCGGCGTCCTGACTACAACATCAACGGCCACACCTGCACACACATCGAAATAGGTGCGTGCACAATGCACATCAAAGTAGGTGCCTGCGCGTGCCCTTATACATTGTTTTTGCATGCGCACGCAGGTGTTGTCGTTGATGTCGTAGCAAGGACACTGCTTTAGAATTACTTTTGTTTTGGTAAAATTGGTTGGTTGGTAGACCTATGTTCAGGTCAGTGTGCTTGTTCAGCACACAAACCTGATTATCTCTAGCAACCAACCAATCAGCCAATTTTACCACGACAAAAGAAATTCTAAAGTTTCCAAAAACTCTGAAGTAGGAAAACATGAACGAAAGCTGTTGCCAGATTCTCCATGAAATAACCCCATTGTTATAACTATAGTTAATTCAAGCGTTGTTAAGTAATATATTAATTTAGTTAGAACTAATTAAATCATTTAACTAGTAAATCTAGGTAAATTAGAAAAAACTATTTCATTGAATCAAATGTTTATCAATTTTTTTAGTGGAGAAAGCTTATGTGAAGTAAATAGAGTGGAATATATCATTCGATACTTTCCTCTCATCAGCATCTCTCCTGGTCTTGAGGTTCATTTTTCTGTGTGTGCTCAACTAAACAAGACCTTCTGTACTGGATAGCTTGCTAGTTGAGCATGGATGTAAATGTAACACGTCTAGTATTTTGTTCATGTATTATTTGTGCTGGAAATTGATAATAAATTAAGTTTTGGAAGATCTGTCGTACATGTAATAAGTTATAGTATGTTTTGTTAAATTTATATAGCGATAATTTGTGGTATACTCACAGGAAATTTTTATTATTTACCAATGTTATAATTGAAATAAATTAACTTGTTTTTACTCGATGAAAGTTTGTTATCTTTTGTGTACCTTTGTACACTGCCCACTCTGTGTTGATGCCCCCACGGGCCTCCCCGTCTCTAATGGCCCCTCCAAAAGGGGCCCTTTTTTGGGGGGCTCACACCCACCGCCGTGCTCACCTGGGCGTCGATCTGCGGGGCGAGCAGGAGGTCGTTGCGTGGCGCCATCTGCGCCAGGGCGTCCATGGAGCGGAGGGCGACGAACCGGTCCCCCGACACCACGCCCCGCAGCACCACCCGCAGCAGCAGCCGGTCCGCCTCCTCCCCCCCGCACAGCTGCACCTGCAACAACAACAACAAGGGGTGAGCAGACGGCCGCAAACGAAGGCCCAAAAATAAGCGTCGAGAGTGGTTTTTGATGCTTTGCTCCCAGATTGGAAAGAAAATCTGATGTGATATCTTCAAGAACAATAATGTATAAAGATAGCTGAAATTTTAAAACCAGATTTTATTTTCGTAAAAATGTGTAAAATAGAGCGAATAGCAATTTTTATTTGTTGTAAGAAAAAGTTATATTTCACTACTTTTCTCCTAAGATTTCACAATCTTTTGGATGTTCTGTTATTTGGATTAAATAACATTGTGTGTGACCCATCGTTAACTCAGTTCTTACTGCAATTTTATTTCAAGAAAAGCAATCAATAGTCAGAACTGGCAATGCCCTATATACTTCATCTTAAATTTTAACTGTGTTAATTTTTGCATGAAAATTATCCTATAAGATGACCTTATATTGAGTTTGCAATTGAAATTCTCACTGCATACCATTAACTAAATACATACAGTAACCCCTCGCTCTCGCTATATTGCGCCTAATTACATCGTATATTCAGGTCACTCTCTGTAAATGGGACAAATTGCACTTTTAAAAACTGGGGGGGGGGGGGGGGGAATACGTTTCGTTTTGAATACTTTTCTTCATATGTGTTGCACGCATTCATATATAGTAAAAAAATGGTTCAGAACCATTTGATGATTTTATGTTTAAAAAAGTACATATTTTCCATACTTGAAAACTGACGTAAACTTCTTCAGATACTGAGCATGCGCAACAAGCAATATATATGCGCATGCAACACCGAAAACATTGCATGCCTTTTTGACCAGCCCCAAAAGTTACACATGGTGTTTGAAGTGTTTCAGTTTGGTTGAATAAAAGGCGCACTAAACCTATAGTTGGCAGAGTACATGATATATATATCTCTATAGAAATGCGAGTTTTTTCTTTAAATGGGAAGGTTTAGTTGGGTTAGAATAGTTGTTAGTTGAAATAACTTCACACTAGAGCTACATGACGGCCAATTGTCGACTGGCATCGTAATTCAAACCCTGGTCAAGTGATGAGGTTGACACCGACCATACTTGAATATTGGCATTTTGTCAAGTATAATTTCAATGTAATAAACTGTTAAATAAGTATAATATGCGTATGGCGTGATTAGGGTAAACGACTTCTGATCGAGAATAGCGGTTAAAAAATAGCAACCGCATCTTATTTTACAGTTATTCGTCATAAATCTCTTGATGATAACGCGACTGTGGGTCTAAACTACGATACCCCTCATCAATAGGCCTAGTGTAGCTCTAGCATAAGGATAATTAAAAATAACCCCAACTCTTTATCATAACGTAGAAGATACAAATCTCGTGAAATATCTAAAGGCATGTGGTTTTTAAAAAATATACAGTTAAAGCGAAACAACCGATCAGCATTGAATGTGCTTGGAAAGAAAGATCCAAGATGAAGTTATCCAATGTAGACTGACCATTTCAAGGCTGAGATGCGAGTGAGTGACCTGTGACTGAGTGACAATTCCGTAGGCAAAGTCAAATAACATCATTTACAAAGAATTTTTTTTATAAGGTTTAGGGATTGTATGTTAATCTACATTTAAATGCGCACAATTTGAGACTAGTAAAAAATTTTGTTGGCATTTTCATGCAAATTACGAGGTGTTGCGTTGTCTCGCTGCGGTGCTGCCCATGATGCCATGGACTATATTTGATTGGGACAGCGTGGTGGTGGGCGTTGCTGACGTAGGCACCCAGTTACATATATATAAGCTTTGTCTTTAGTTACCTTGAATGTGACTGATTATGAAATATTCTATGATGGTTATGAGATTATTACTATCAAATATAAGATGAATATTATAACTTTAAATCTTTTTGCAGTGTTAATGTTTTGTGATGATATTTTATATACTTTGAAGAACGAGCTGATTTTTCTGGATCAATAAATTAAATGTGTTTGAACTCTGGCTTATTTCATTCCACTGCGCGAATATAACCGAATATTAACTTATCTATAATCAGTAAATGAGATTGAGTGAGTGTCGATAGTAAAAGACTCCCACAATATTTTTAATACTAAAAGTGCTGTAAAAACGTTATCACTCATGGATCAAAACAACTAATATCTGATTTAGAAGCCTCAATCCTTTAAGAATACATGCCAATTTAAATTTCGATTTCTTAGTCGTCTTGTAAGTTTTTAATTGAACTTTAAAGCAGTGTTACAGGAGTGATTCTAAAACCCAGGGCATTACATACTCATAAAATTACAAACAACTACTGATGTTAGAAAAATATCAGATGCATTCTCGGAAACTACAGAAACTAATTAACCATAAATAGTTCCGGCAAAAAGGATTATATATTTAAAAAATCTAATTTTAGGACGTTAAAAGTTGAAAAAGCATGCAGGGACAGTGTGAGGGAGTGACAAATCGGGTATTTAAATGAAATTTAATGTAAGTAAATTATAATTATTTGATATTTTTTAAGTTGGACTAGTTGTGGGCCAGTTTACACGAATAAATCACAAACATGCATATATAATTTGAAAATAAAGAGTAAAGTATCCGGGACATCAATTTGTCCCTTTTACAGAGAATGGCCCATTCAGGTATATCATGTCTCCCAATTGTGGCTTGTGATACTATCAAATGTATTTTTATATGCTGTTACATTTAAATTAGTTTATTATTGAAATTAAAATATAATTGCAATCACATGCAACTGTAAACACCAATTTTAATAGAAAAATTGTTACGAAATATATAATTTATATACAAAAGGACAAGGCTTAAGAAATGTAAAGAAATTCCTATGGTAATAAAAAAATATTGACTTTTGACCAAACCGAAATGTTATACATATTGCTCTGTAAAATGACTGATCATCTTTCGAGGTAACATGGCTGATTGTCGATTTCTCTTGCATTTATTGCAATATCTATGTGTAAAGCCCTGGTTTGTATGGACTGAAAATGCACGTCTAGGCGAGAAAAATATCCCTGATCGGCAATATAAGCGTCTTATCTTCGCTGGGTGGTTTGTTAGAACTTGAGTCTGGCGAAGCATCGTTATCTAGCGCATGCGTTGTGGACAAAGGCCAATCTTTATTTTACTGCGAAACTTATCATACATCGTTCTTTATATTTTTTCAAATAAGTATTTACAATTTTGACGTTTTTGTACAATTATGCATTAATAAACCCTGGGAAGTAAATTAAAAGTGTCGAGATTATTTAGGAAAAAAGTTAGAACTCTCACTGCAGCTTTCTTAATACACATATAAATCTATATATAATAAAGAAAGTCGTGTTAGTTCGACTATTTTTAACTCAAGAGCGGATGAACTGATTTGGCTGAAAATTGGTGGTCAGGTAGCTTAGAACCAGGAATAGGCTATAGGATACTTTTTATTTCGAAATTCAAAACCAAATGGGTGTAGGAGTGCAAAACGTGAGCCTTAAAAATAGCATTGTAAGATTAGAACAATTTATACTTTTATCTCAATTTTAAAAAAATTCAAAGTTTTCAGTGTGAACAAAAATTAAATAAAGAAATAAAAAAGCATGTGGGTTTAATTTGCTGGATTGATATTTGAATATAAGTATTTTATTCTATTTACTGATTTTAAATCTTTTTATGTTTTATGGTGGATCAGATTTCCTCAACTACATTTTAATTATGTTTCCAAATTTAATTTAATTGATGTTTACAAATGGTAAGAAATGAAGTATGAAGCAATATTTTCAGCATAAATAAGGAATTTATGCTTCATAAAACTTTTCCAGCTATACAAGAGGATGAATGTCTGCTTTGTTTTCTGATGTTAAGATGGCTTAATGGACGATTGAATTTTGGCAAAAGTTGAAAATTTAATGTAATGTAGCTCTTCCCATCCAGTTTTATGGATTAGGGATTGGTTTGAATTATTGTCGCACTAAGGGTATAGTCCGACCACGCTAACTTGGCAACCAAAATATTTTGATTGTGGACCAGTCCACTTTGAAAAAAGGTAAGGAAGGTTTTGGGCAAGAGTTACTATGTTTGGCGATTCATTGCTTTTGGGCGCATATTTCTTTAAGGTTTAGATACAGACTATCAATCGAAGGGCAGATCGAACTTGCATCGGGATTACTCTTATATTTCCCATTAATATTTAAGTTATGGCGTACCTCGGTGTAATTCCCAGTCACAGTCATATTTTTAAGTTTTAAAACCTTTCATCAAAATGAAAAAAAAAATCATAGAAGTATACTATGAAATATACTCAGTGGAACTTATAACTTAACTACGAGTTTATTAAATTTGAACTTTTTTTCAGCAATGGTTAATTAAATTTCTGTAAAATAATCATAGATTTAGTTATTTCACGATTCAAAATATCATAGAAATACACGTGCAATCGTTAACCGCTACTAGCAATCAACAACAATCCTCTGTCGCCGATAACTGATGTGTAGCTCTAGTGTGATAGATTGAACTAGACCAACAATCCCCTCTTCTCGCCAAACGCCTTGAGCTGGCAACCCTTTTTTCTTCTGCTTAAAAACCTCAATTCAAAGTGGAATCGTCCACAATCAAAATATTTTGATTGCCAAGTTAGCTTGGTCGGACTATATACACGAAAGCTATTGGGAAAGGGAGTTGTAATTTAGAACCACAGTTCAGTTACGAGACTACATATGATACCATATGAGTAAGTACCAAATGCAATTTTTAAGGGCAACATCATAAGCAGTGTCGGGAATTTGGAGGATATTTAAAAAGCCCTTCCATATGGGGTATTATTCGTCGGACATTTTTTGGCTGTAAGAGCCGTTTATAGGTCAGCAGTTATTTTGGGGATGCCCGGACTTGAACCTGGGACCTACAGCAAGCCTGTAGAAAGTCTTTGCCGACTGGGTCTGAAAGTCGTAACGGAAGCATTTGGTGGTAAGGAAATTGATGAACAATGTGATTTACGCGACAATATTCAAAGAAAAGTTCGAAGGTGAGGAAGTTTTCATTCCAAGAATCCTGAAGATCGCAACCGACGGCATGCCATTTGAATTTAAACGATTTCACTTTCCAATCCGTCTTGCATTCGCCATGACCATCAACAAATCACAAGGCCAATCTTTAAAAGTTTGTGGTCTGAATCCAGAAAATCCATGTTCTTCTCATGGACAATTATAAGGGGAACTTCATAATAAAAAGAAAAATGTTGTGTATCACAAGGCGCTTCATTAAAGAGTGGAACAAAGTTTGCCGGGTCAGCTAGTGAGCAATAAAAAGAACTTGATTATCTTATGATATACTATACTGTATACTGCAAATAACTTAAGAAAAATTACGGTTATTCTTTGATCTAATTGAAGTTTAAGAGGAACAGATGATGTTTAACTTCGATAAAAATGTAGAAAATAGGCGCAAAGTTATTTTTTTTAAATATATAGTGCCAAATATTTAAGTCTTCTAAGTTCTATTCAAAGGTTTAAAATTTGGAAAAAACTCATTTAGGAAAGTCACGGTGCAATTACATAATCGAATTATATACTATTTTACTAGTTGATACTGTTCACAATTTGACATTTATCTTTAAAACCGGTTTGTACCCTTTCATTTTTGTTAAAAACATAAAAAGCCAATTTATTTTCAGACTAATAAATTGGTATCCAGTGGAAAGTTGTTTTGGGGTTGGGCAATCGAAATGATTAGCAATAAGTCGCAAATTACACAGCATAGAGATATATCTATGCTGTTTGAAGCATAACTAGTTAATAATAAGCTTAAGGTGTAATTACCCTCATTTATTGCGCCATTATGAAAACAAACCTAACTTAAAGTGATATTTCAGTCAATTAATTTAAACTCCAATTGTAACCAATACCAATGCCATAGTTGAGAATCCATGTGATCAATGACGAAGCAAATAAACTTACAAATTAATGATGTCCATAACAATAAAAATACATTTTAAATAATTAATATTCAATAAAAAATATTATTGCTAGTTAACAGTCCACAATTATCTTTTCGTCTTCCGAATAGGAGGGGAAAATCAGCCACCATGCTGCACGTTTGAACGCTGAAATCAAACCAGAACAGGTTTCAGTTTTTCGCACGTCGGGAGACGCGTTACATTTGACGTGGCGGTCACGTGATAGATATGGAAAATGAGAAAGCGAACGCTTCTAACGCACGGCTCAACGGCCGATTTCGTGTTCTTACAAACCAGGGCTTAAGTGTACACACGCACGCGCAAGCACACACACATATATATAAACTTTCATTGGACAGCTGTTTATTTTACATAGCTCTAAGAACCAATCCAAAAATTTTAGCCGGCTTAAATTACTACAGTAAAACTTCTCGGGAGCTGTTACAAGGAAATTGGTCATCGAGGGAGGGTGGTCCCTTTGAGAAGTATATTACCTGAGCTGATTTAACGTTGAAAGCTAATTTATAAACAATGTTTTGGTAGTAAAAATTAAGAAAAGTATATAATTTTCATCATTTTATTCAATTATATCCAAAAACAACGTCTTTTTTTTACAATGCACATTTAAATTACAATAATTTGAAATAAGAAATTTCTACTTGTTCAATTTTTTTTTATTATTCGGGAAGTACCTCACATTTCAATTTGTTTTTAAGTTCTGCAAAACAGCTATTTATTGAAACATCTTTCGGAGTTTGCAAATTTTACTTCACTGGTTTTCCTCCTTTCTGTGAGTTTCTTAAACTCCTTGCCTTTGGCATAGCCTTTGCTTGTGTGACACCTGGCCTACCCAAGTGATTTGTTTTTGGAAGGGTGTGTTGAAGAGCTACCTTAGCTAGAGATGAAAACGTATATAATGTGTAAGGCCCTACCTTGTAACTGTTAACTGCAGTAAAGTGAAAGAAGCTTCCTATTAACAACTTGGAAAATTCGTGAGGGTCATTCTTAATTACACTTTTAACAGCAAGGGGGGGGGGGGGGGGGGGTGCTGAATTTGTTCCAACTTTTTAGGCTGGTGAACGCTTTCGTGTGCCGCCAATATGGATGGAGGTAATTCAAAGGACAAAAATGGCAAACAATGTACAGTAGCGGCCGGAAAGTAGGATTTACTTTTAGGAAAAGTGACCCCTGGAATCCGGTCGTAACCAGAGGTATGGTCTGGTCCTTTTGATAGATATTTTTAACATTAAGCCCATGGGAAAAATACGTGCCTTGAAAAATTGCCCATTTGCGGAGGTGGTCGCTTAGAGGTGGTTTGTTGTAGAAGTTTTACTGTACAAGTCCATTTTAAAATTTATTTGCTAAGTTACTACTGTTAAACTACTTACTTCTTCTGCAATGTTAGCAAGTGTATCAAAAGCTATTTGTTTTAGATTTGCCCATGAGCAATGAATACACAACAACAGAAACCTGAAACAAACAAATGGAAAATCCTAAAAATCTTTCAACTCTTCTATGATAAATAAAATGAGCGAACTTCTATGATGAGAAAAGATTCAATATAAATGCACTTTTCCACTTATAGTATTTAGAGTTTTAGAATATTTTTTTCATGGGATTATACATGATGGACATAATATAAAAATTGTTAAAAAATACACACATTTTCAAACTATTACTTTATGAAGAGAAAACAGTGAGGAGTTATAAAATAATATGGTTAAACCAGGTTGTAACAACATTAAAAGACCACAGTTATTTCAATTTTACATCCAAATCAACAACAGATAGACCAATATCTAAAAAACGACCTATAAAGCATCCAAGCAAACAAAGTGATGGCAAACTGGTGGCCCAATGTTGGCTACTGCTGTCCACTGCTGTCAATCGTGCACTCGCCCGATGCAAGGCCAATACTGATACCCGTTGTTACCATACTGTTACGGCGTTGTGCGGGACATTATGTAGTAGCCCAATAACAATTGGCCAGCACCAGGCCAAAGTTGATTTTTCAGTAGTGGGCTTTCACTCCCCCAGCTACTGTTTTGCCGATATTTAAAAATATTAAAAACGGAATACGAAGCCTTTAGTAGGGTTTCTAATAAACTTTTCGATAAAGATTTAATTTACACAATTGCTGTGTTGTTAGACATAGGGAAAATGAAGCAATTTATCCTTTAAAATCACCTATTCAAACCACTTAGTATTGGCCAGTTGAATACTTATCAGTAATTGGCCAATGAAAACTGGACGGTATTGGGCCAACATAACCAGGGCAGAATTGTGACAATTAAATCTGACCCATATTGGGCCAATATAACCAGAACAGAATTTGGCCAATAAAAACTGACCCGTATTGGGCTTAAACTGGACGGTATTGGAATATATTTGCTAGGTTATGTTGTTTCAACTAAATTGTGAGATGAAAGCAGATTTGCATTTGAAATTCATTTTTAGAATTTGTTAACAATCGAATCATTGAATTGGTTTAACGTTTAAGCTAAGTTAACTTTCAGCTGGTCAATAAGGTCGGTGGTTAGAGTCCATGCCAAAGATAAAAAAGTCTTATTAATTTTTTTAATGAATTAAGAATTAATACCGTGAATAAAATATAAACGGTACTGGGCTAATGATGCGATTAAAATATAAATGGTACTGGCATAATATTGGGCTAGTTCCGCGAATCAATATAATTTAATGCCTGAGTACTGGGCTAACAAAGTTTAGCTGAATTTCCAAATGAGAACTACTGGCAGAATGCTGGGCTACTATTGCCCAGCTAAATATTTTAACAGTATGGGGCGGAATGCAGATCCAAATTCGAAATTTCCATGTATACCGGATTGCAAGTATTGGCATGGTACTGGCCCGTAACATTGAGCAGGTAATGGCAAGAGCAGACACATTTGTGACGCCACCGTATATTGGGATAATACTGGAGATGCCAACATTTCAGTACTGGCCCAATAATGGGCGGGGAGAGAATTGTTTGGTGGGATAGGACCGAAACTATAGCAGGTAGAAAAATTATAACTAAAAAGTTTATAGCCAAAACCCTTCTAACAATGTGTAGAGTTCAGTCTTTTGATATAATGAGAACAAAAAGTTATTTTAAAACAGAGGCGATGAATAGAATATTAACTAAAAAAATCAAACATTTTTAAAAGACTTTATAAACAGTGAACTAAAATTTAAAACAGGGAAAATCAAAGAACATTTATAGCTGTTCCTGGGAGTTTTAACCCCAGTTGCGGCATTCATTGCTTAAGTTGGGAAAAAATACAACATCACAATTCTATTTTTCCATAAATTCTTAAAATTTTCTACTTACCTGATGAAAATCGCACTGTTGACTAAAACAGAAACATTTTGCACTTCAAAAGACAAGTTGTGTAAAATCAAAGCAACCTGTTAGTAAAAGAAACATTTTGAATTTAAAAACTGTTACATTGTTATAGAAAGTTGATTTACCTGAAAATGGATATTAAAATATTTTTTATACTTAAAAAAAAATATGCAGTAACGGAGAGAAATTTCTACCACAAGTTCTCACTGTTTATAAACTATTGAGTTGAGAGATTATAACTATTGATATATTTATAAAGGATTGCTTGGGGAACATGCTGATGTGACATAACTTGGATGTGTTGGTGGATTGCTCAAGAATAAAAAACGTATGCATACAAACAGTACCGCACAATCTCAACTATTTATGTGCAAATAATAAGTAGGGTTAATGTAGGCATTCCAATTTTTTTTTAAGTGTAAACATAAGATCAGTTGTACTTGGAAGTTTTCAAATTTTCTGTTGGTTTTAATAGCCAACCAAATATAACACTCAATGAAGAAACGCAATCACACACTTGGTGAAGCAAATGTTACCTTAGTGTCTTAACTCTCGCTGGAAAACAACTGGTGTGCATGCAACCGCTGCACAAGAGCTTCCAAAAATGCAATATATACATTGTTGGCTTAGCATGAAACGTTAAGTGGATTAGTTATCGAAAACATTGAGTGATATGTCTGGCAGTAGCTTCCGCTATAATTAGTTTGAATAACACTGTCCCACTACAGCTAAACGAGGGCTATTGATGAAGGGCGTCTTAATTTAGAACCACAGTCAAGTGACGATCCGACAACTGAGTAGGCACCCATTGCAACCGCCAAGAGCGACATTGTATGCAGCGTTGGAGAAGATTTAACTTCCTCTACACGGGATATAATTTGGCTGCACAAGCTGTTTATAGGTCAGCAAATATTTTTTCGATGAACGGACCTGAACCTCAGACAATTATACAGGTAGGGGGAGCAGGGTTAAGAATACAAAAAAGTACCCCAATGTTCTCCTTTCTACCCTGATCAAGGAAGCAGATTATATTTTATTTTAAATCGAGGTATTGTGAGGGACAGCTTGATCTGCTATCAATACGTTAATAGTGGTGGCCTTCTTTACAGCCATATTTATCCCAAATATTTCAATTACGACTTCATATTTTGCAAGTTAGACTCCACAGTCAAGAAATACAAGGTCTACAATGATAGGTTTCTGACGTTATGACGGCACTTCATATTGTTCCCCCTTTTCCTGCACTCCTCCCGATAATCTACAAGAGGGGGGGGGGGGGCTGACCTGCGTGACGCGGCGCCCCTCCGCGCGCAGCTCCCACGGCTCCTCCAGGGTGGGCTCCTCCTCCTCCTCACCTGCAGAGACATTTCAAACACTCCGGTTACTTGGTATCGCAAAAACGAGTATATGTGTTACAGCCACCTACAATTGTTCCTATACAAGATTTATACACATTCAGAAAGGGCAAACGCGATATCCAGCAATAATTTGAAGCAACCAAAAATCAAGTGCTTTCATTAATTGTTTTGCAAATTAAATTTTAATTGTTTTCGTCTGCTTAAATTATTTGTTGTTCAAAGAAAAAAGATTAATCAGTAAAAAAAAACTACTCCAAACTGCACTAAAAATAAATTAAAACTAATCAGAATTACGATTTCATGATTTTAATTTTATTACCAATACTTTAATTTGGTAATAATTAATCATTTTGTAAGTCTCCTGATTATATTTCAATAGGTAATGCAGTTGAAATAAACTAGAGGTTGACAGAAAACATCACAATTCATCTTGAGGAAAAACAATGTGAATTTCTCAATTGTGTAAAACTGGTTTAAATACTTTTATTGCTAATTTGCTGTTTAAATACTACACAATAAGACTATTCTTGGACATAAGGTCATTAGAAAGGATAAAAAATTCTACCATAAGAAATGCAAAACAATTACTCAGTGTTACAATTAGTTAGTGTTAGAATTTTTAAACGATTTCATAATATAATTTATTTTGATGAACCATTATAGATATAGTCAATAACAACAATCTTTAAAACAAATAATTTTGGAGACAGTAAAATATGTACAGGGAAGTTACAAAATACATGAAAAAAGTTCCCTGATATTTCCATGATTCCCTGATACTTAAAAAAATATCCCTGATTTTACAATTATCTAGAAAGTATATAATACACTCAATTCAATGCAGTAAAAAAAAATCCAGACATCGCAGACTTTCCGCATTATGGGTTAGCCCAACTAACTTTTCAAGATTTCCGAAAATCGGAATAAGTTCAGAGATTTGCATTATGACATGGTATGTACACTCTTTGAAATGTTGAATGAAAAATCTCATTTCCAAACCCTTAAAGCCCAAATGATTGAAAATGAAGCTTAGCATAAGGGGAAAAAAGTCTGTACTATTCATTGCAAAATTGAATGGTAGCAAAAAATTTCTCAATGCTTGACACAATACATCATGATTTTCTTATAAATCCGCATTTTTAAACAGTCATTAATAACAACAGCAGAACTCTAATTATCTGAATATTAGAAAAAATACTACCGGCCAACCTGTTACAGTTCATCTTTACTGGATATGTCATGGCTAAATAAAATGTACCCAACAAAAAAATTCCTAGACATGACAACCAAGAGAGACTTACAGTGACAAATAGGCCAAGTAAAACAGTTTGCATGTCAACTATTGTGAAACTAAGATTCTAACACATAAGTTGAATAGAAAAACTGTTGCAAAAAGCTATACCTACTTGTCATTTCCGATTCGCGGTTGGGTTGATTTGACTAAAATATACCTTTTTTAAGATTTACTCCACTAATCCGGTAACACAAAAGTGGTTAGCTCGCTTCGTATAATGGGATTTATGCTGTACCACCAAAACTTTTGTCTTTCCTTGTGATGCCCAGATCACAAGAGAACAACCTCATCTTGCTGCAATTCAAAATGAAAATATTCCCCCATATTATGCGAAATTTGACAAATTCCCCGATAGTTCCAGGTGAAAAGTTCCAGAATTAAAAAGTTCCCTGAAAATTCCCTGATTTCCAGATTTTGTTACCAAACTGATGTATATTCGAGACAAGAATAACGTCTTGTGATGAGCTTTTGGTGACTGTTTCAATTATTTTTAAAACCAAAAATAAGCTGCATATTAGTCTAAAACTCAACATCAAACCTATCCCTCCCTCAAAAAATAAATGTTCCTTTTCCACTTAATTGGACTAGTTTTACCAAATTACCAAAAATTATCCATTTCTGACATGCATCAATTTTCATCCGGTTGGTTGATTAAACTATTGGATCACACAAAAGATCCAATAACATAAAATATATTATTTCAAAACTGTGGTAATACTTCTGAGCCTGAACTACAAATTTTTTTTTTTAACTACAAAATTATTTTTTCTGTCGATCCTATTATCGCAAAACCCTGGTGATCCTACTATTGCAAAATTCAGCGAACCTAAAATTTGGACTCATTACCATAGTATTACAGGGAAAAGTTTTTTTGCTTTGATATTTTTAACATGATATCAACCAGCATAGAAATTCCATCTCACTGGATGAGGAAATCCCTTGACCAAGAATGAAGAGAGTGGTATACGCACCGGCCGCCGCATCAACGCCCAGGGTGGCGCACAGGAGAGGGGGGAGGGTGGCGCGCCAGAAGAGCCGCGTGCGCCGCCCCTCCACCCCGCGCCAGCACTCGGAGTAGAGCCGGCCCAGTGCGGCACCTGCAACGAGAGAGAGGTGTCAATGGGGGGAGACATACGTAGAAGGGACCGGCTCACTCACTAGTCAAGCAGCTTCCAAAAAACGTCCTCAACGTGAAAATCGCCAAGAGGAGAAAGGTTGCTACTTATGGCAACTTCTCACTACCGTTTCGTTTGCAAAATGCCAATTGTTGCCAGACCTGATAATCAAACAAGTGTAGGCAGGCAAACCGCAATGGAGACTCGCGTCTATTTCCAAGTCACATGAGTTTTCCAAAATCACCAAATTTTAATGTGTGTGGTTGGGTTTTCCAAATTTCAATGAGTTTGCAGACGATAATTTTTAGTTTTTTTCTGTTGAGTTCAATAAGAAATATTTGCTTCCATTCATTTTATCTCTGTTAGATGCTTAAATTTTGTGCAGTTTATAAAATGTAAACAGAAATTAAAAATTGATCTGTGATACTTCAAAGGTAAGATTGTTTAGATAGGCATATTTATAGTAATTTTATTCCAAAAAACCTATACTTAGAATAGAGTAAATTATTCCATAAGATCTTTTAAAGATAAGATATTTTCTTGTTAAAAATATTCCGTAAAAATTCTTATTAGCCTTCTGCACCACATGCAAATCCATGATAATATGACGATAAAAAAATAATGTTTAGCTTTTTTTTTTATTAAAACAGCTGAGATACGTTGACAAAAACAGCAACCTTTTTCACCAAAATAGCAATTCCTCTTTAATTTCCCAACTTCTTTTTCCTACCACATTTTTTTTTCTCCATATGGGCAATTGTAATTTTTTTTTTTTTTTTTTTTTTTTTGGGGGGGGGGGGGGGGGGGGGGTTTCTGAAAAAAATTAAAAAAAAATATTTTTTTTTTTTTTTTTTTAAATATAGATATAATATATATAATTGAAAAATGATGTTAAATAAATGAAAAAAAATGAAAAAAAAAAAAAAAACAAAAAAAAAAAAAAAAACAAAAAATTCCTTACCATCCTAGGTCTTGAATGTTCAAATTTTTTTTTAGTTTTTGCAAAAAAAAATTTTTTTAAAAAAAAAAAATTTTTAAATTGGATTTTTTTATGATAAAATATTACCATAAACAAAAATTCCCCAAAAAAAATGTTGGCTTCTAATGCTAACAATGTGCATTTCTCTTCTCCTAATTTTGTCCCAGGGTTTTACATGCAAATCCAGTACATTCACTGACCTCATTGCTAAAGTGATGAAGAGAGGCACTGGATGGAGCTACAGTAATTTTTAAATCGTGAAAACTGTATTGCAGAAAACACACATTTCAGTTAGTAACTGCATCTTTTTGCTATAATTCCTTAATAAGCTCAAAAGTAAAAAAAAAACAGTAAAATGAGCTACATGGCTTTATTGCTTTCCTTTAGTACATTCACTGACCTCATTGCTAAAGTGGTGAAGAGAGGCACTGGATGGAGCTACAGTAATTTTTAAATCGTGGAAACTGTATTGCAGAAATTACACATTTCAGTTAGTAACTGCATCTTTTTGCTATAATTCCTTAATAAGCCCCAAAAGTAAAAAAACCCAGTAAAATGAGCTGCGAGGCTTTATTGCTTTCCTTACTTTCCCCAGGATTAAGGTTGATTTTTGCTTGATAATTGGATCTTTTTTCGATAAATATGTTTTAGTGAAGTATAAGGAGTAAAAACAATCATTTTTATTAAACTGGAGTTAGTTTCAACATAAAAAGGACCATAAGACATGTGGAATTTCCTAACCGTCCGTTCCTTACGTTTCGGTTCCTACCATCGCAATGATCTAGGGATGAAAAAACGAAACTGGTTTGAAGACTAACCAGTTTTTTCGTGAGTTTAATTTCATTGAAAATTAGTTATTTTCATAAGGCCAGTTTAAACCGGTTTCTTTGATGAACTTTTTATTTTTAAAACTGCCATCCCTATTATTTTTTTAGGATTCAAATGAGCTTTGCTGAACTTTTTTTGTAATTCTAGAACCCTCATAAACATTTTTACAAACATATAAGGTGATTTTGAAAATATAAATTTCACTAGTTTTTCATACTTGAAGTTAAAAATTACGGTAGACCTGCCCATATGTTCAAGTCGTTGTTAAAAAAAACTCGCCAACTGATGGAGGGCAAATATGACCCTCATCACGGGACCATGTGGGTGTCGCCTTTAGGTTTGCCGATGCCATACTACTTGATGATGTCTCTTGGACGTCTCACCTGCGGCCCAGACGCCGGCCTGCGCCACCAGCACCTCCAGCAGGCGGGGGGAGAGGGGGGGCCCGCCGCGCCCAGCACCCAGCGCGCCCAGCACAAAGTCCTGCTCGTTGGGCAGCCCGCTCAGCAGGGACAGGAAGAGGCGGCTCCGGCACCCTGACAAGAGAGGGCCGTCACCATAGAGATCTTAATAAAAGTATTAGAGTGGAGATCACGTGACCTATCTATGCTAACGACGGGACGAGCCTGGGGGCCGCCATCTTGAGTCCGAGACCAACTTTTTTAAGTGGAAATTGCTTAGAAAAGAAATTAATTAATTCTAAAATATTAAAAAACTACCATAAAAATACTAGCTGCATTTTGGAATATTTTTAGTGACTTTAAAAGAACTTGAAACACTTTTCTAGTATTTTTATAATATTTATTTTGTAATTTTAGAATTAAATTTTATTTTTTGCCTAGCATTCTTTTTCTTTTTGTGATGGCGACACTGGCAACTTGCAGCCGTCGCCGTCACATAGAAGAAGAATACCCGAAGTACATACATTTAAGAAACATAACACAGTCAACATACGCTTATTAGTTTTGAGAGAATATTTTTCAAACAGCGTTGGACCAATTTTTTTTTCTTTTTACAACAGTCACTAAACAGATTCCAAACTGAAGCTAGTATTTTTATAATATTTTTGTAATTTTTGAATCAAATTTATTTTTTTCTAAGCAATTTCCACTTAAAAAAGTTGGTCTCGGACTAAGATGGCGGCCCCCAGGCTCGTCCCGTCGTTAGCATAGATAGGTCACGTGATCTCCACTCTAATACTTTTATTAAGATCTCTATGGCCGTCACAGAGAGCACACACTGGCACAGTTGGGAAAAGGTATCAGTCATGAAATATAAGCATACACCATTTAAATAAAAGGTTCTTTCATTCCATATTTGGCAAGGACACAGTAGTATCTGAATAAGGACTTTTGTCCATTCACCAAAAGCTTATAATTATGCAAAAAACAAAAGGCAAGCACACAAACCTGACCTCTAAAGCGCGTCCGCGATAAGAATGAGACAACTTGTTTTCCTTTTAAATTCCGCAAAATATTACTTACATGAATGATCAGTGCATCAAATTGACTAACAAACATTTTTATTTACTTTTGATACTTTATATCGACGAATATAAAAGTTTGTAGTTTCTTCCGGTTCTGATTTAAGGAGACAATGATATAACCTATGGAATTGGGCCAAGTTTTGGGGCTCCTTTTTCTCCTGGGAATATTTACATTTCATAATTAAGCAGAAATATTCTATCCTCCTTGTTTGTCGAACGTTAGGCGCATTGTCCTTCTTGGGTACGGAATGAATGTGGGGGAACTTAGTACACTGATGCTTATGAAAAAAGATTTTTTTTTTCGGGCACTCTAGCGGCAGGGTGCAAACACAGCTTTCTCTGCTCGCGTCTGCTCTCGAAGTGTGTGGGGTTACAAAGGGGAGTTACAACAGGGGGGGGGGTTGGGGGGGGGTAGCATCAGTCAGTGCTGCTGGTGTCTAGGGGGGTTAAGTGGGTTTTTTAATATATGAATATTATGGTTCCTCAGATACTCGCTCACTTCTTTCGCATAATATATGGGTCATTCTCAAAAAATGTTACGATTCCAACTTCCAATGTTAAAAAAATAAAGTTGGATTTTATTTAAAATAATTGTTACTATTACATTAAGAATTCATCTATCTAACGAAACTCCATAAAATCTGTATATTTGTTTAATAATTTATGCTTTAATTCAAACTTTTCACTTATCTCAATACTATTATACCGAGAGTTTTGAAACGGACATGATAAAATATACGTATAAACACCACACTCGAATTGTTTCAACCATAAATTTTCTACAGTATAAATATTTTCAAAGATAGCAGCGCTCCTGATTTCTTAGTTTGAACTACGTTTGACGACAACGCTTCATATTGGTTAGTTCTTTGCAGCGGGATCCATTGCAAGGTAGAATTATTGGCTTAGTTTTTTAAACCAATGTAGTTGGAGTAGTTTAGGTTGTGGTCAAAATTTATATACGAAATATTAGCGTAAATTTCATATTTGTGTTTTCATTCGATGAAAAAGAAAATGCGGCCGCGACAACGGGAAATAGCAAACGATTTTTTTTTCCTTTTTTTTATACAAAAGGAATCGCTTCATTGAAACCTGCGTTAATAACTAAATGTTTATTTAAATAATAATATAAATTTAATTATATATATTTTTTTTTAGTGTTTCCAAAAAATAATTTATAGCTTTACTTTTTTAAAAACTAATTATTTCTTCTTTTGATAGTACTAAATAGATTTGGCCACTATTTAAAAAGTTCTAAACGATTTTTTCCTCATTTTACAATAAATGATTTCGTTGTTACCAAGATATAAATTTCATTAAATATTTTATGCGCACATACATGCACTTTCTTATGCAAATTAATTTTACATTAAGGATGAAATACTTGAAAGCGTTTTCATTCCATTAAGATGTTAAGTTAAAATGAATTCGTCATAAACAATACACATGCCTTAATTTACGTAATATTAGTTACTGTTACTGTGCTTTTAATGGCTAAAATTTATGTTATTTTTGCATCATTATTATAAACCGAATCATTAACTACCGACTCGCTTCATTTGTCCACGGAAGCTTTCCTATCTATCAAAAGAAATGTCAAGCATCAATGTCTTGCATATCAATACCTTTGCTGTGGATAGTGACTAAAAGCATCAATAACTTAAGATCCAATAATATTATGTCTATTACGTGTGACTTTTATGCAAAAACCGATGCAGCGAAAGAGTTTTAAAACAAAGATCAATCAAACCGAACAGCAAATACGATCAGCTTAAAACAATTTTTAATTCGTTTCATTCTACAAAAAGAAAAATTTGTCTGTGTTTTGTGATTACCTATCTTAGAAATTATGATGAAGAGCAGTGATCTTAATAATTCACTCTGACAATGTTTAAAAAAATGCGATGTGATTAAAAATTCCTCCGTTTAATCAAATATTCAATAATATGTGATCCGCAATTGTTGATAGTTACGAATAAGTAGCCCTGTCATCTAAAATTCTGCATATGTCAAGCAACAATCAAAATATATTATTGAACTATTATGACATAATCAATGTCATATTAGTTCGTAGTTAAGAATTGGGGGCACTGCGCTCATCAAGGAGCCGGCTTCTGTTTCTACGGTAACAGGGTGGACAATTTAAACTTTAACACTTTAAAGACGGGCGTCGACTGACCCATAGACTAAGAATCTTCTAGACCAGCAACTTAATCTAATGCCTAGCTCTCCTAACGTGTCGAAAGGAACTAATACACTATTACAGATTGATTTGTTGATTGGAATAATTGTACTTTCCGATTATAGCGCACTGTTTTTTCGGAATGTACAGCTGTGGAAAAAAATTACCCACTAGTGATTATTTGGACCGTTAGTCATCCTATAAAATCGAACCTTTTTGACTATGTGAACAAATAACATTCTGAGTTAATTGCATGACACAAAATTTGCATAAGGGGCCGTCTTAATGTTAAAAATGTCACAAACTTTAAAATTTTCAATAGCAACCCCCAATTTTAATTACTTAGAAATGTGAAAAACCTTCGAAAACCCCTAAATCTAAGTTTTTGTTACATTTGGATGAATATTTGACGAGTTATTCAATCGAATCAATTGTGGACCTTTGGGGGACCATGTCTAAAATGACAAGCGTAGTCAGTCAGTAGGTTTATTAATGGAGAAAAAAGAAGCACAAGGTCAAATATCTTGAGGATGGGCCTACGAGGGATATAAAAGTCAATGAGTAGCTGTACAGATTCAAAAATAAAGTCGAAAATAAGTTGTCGTCAAAAATAGATCCCTATCGTCACTTGATAAGGGTTCTAAATTACGAGGTGTAATTGGCTCTGTTAAATCTCCTAAAGGTGGCTGCAAATAGGCAGCCAGAAACCATTACATTAGTTCCCTTAGACACAACGGGCTCGCTAGTTTCTATGTCAATTTCAATGTAGAAATTCTCCAATGAGAGTTTCAAACTGTACTGTACAATCAAATCAATGTTTCAAACTGTACTGTAAACAAATCTGTAATAGTGTATTAGTTCCTTTCGACACGTTAGGAGAGCTAGGGCATTATTTTAGTTTGCTGTCTAGAGTGGTCTTAGTCTATGGGTCAGTCGACGCCCGTCTTTAAAGTGTTAACATCGCTTTTTGCCATGAAGTTTATTAATTTAAAATTTGTTTTTAGCTCATCGTTATCAGATTCTCAAGGGCACTATCACTTTATTCTTAAATAGGCTCCAGTTTAATAAAAATACGGTAACATAGTAGTCATTGAATAATCACACTCACATTAATTTTTCAAACTTTTATAATTTTCCACCATAAACTAAAATTTTAAGGGAAAATTGTCAGGCATTTCAGAAATAAGTGTCTATGGTGGTACTTATTTCAGCAAAAAACTTTTTTTTTTCATTTTTTGTCGTGAAATTTTGGTAACAGAGTCGACAAAAGAAAATTCTTCAATTCTGTGGGACACAACATATTAAGCTACAAAACAAAACTTCTTTGTAATTAATTCTTGGTTAAAAGCTTATTCGATAGCTAAGATGCTTGTTAATCATTATAAGCATCAATAATTAAGAAATATTTATTTTAAGTTATAATTATCTTCTCTTGTTCTTTCATTTTTGGTCATAGAATATGTGAAATTTACCGACTAGGCTCCTTTAAGCGAAGTTTCCAACTTTTGTTTTAGTATTTTTGTACTTTTAAAATATGGGTACAATAACTTAAAAGGGCGTTCTTTTATGCAGTGCAAATGAAAATTCCGTAACAATAAAATTAAAAATACTACAATCAATGAAAGCTGTGGGACACCATTTGTAACATTTTTTGAGAATTACCCATATCTGATCAGAACAAAAGAACTTCTTTCCGATAATGTTCGAGGATAAAGGGTATTAGTACTATCTTTATATATTGTTGCAGGCAAATTCGGCTTTCAATTCAATAATATTGAGAGATGATGAGTTAGTTGGAAAAGGACAGGAACATTGCCTTGTATTTTTACGAATAGCTGTCGTGTAGCTTTAGTTAGCGACGTTAATTCAACCTAACCTTGCAATTTTAAGACTTTGAACTAAGATTTTTACTTGTTCGAAAATGAAGATTAGTAAGTTCTAGGGATGCACCGAATATTCTGTTACGATTCGGTATTCGGCCGGTTTGGCCTAATAGCTTTACTATTCAGCCGAATAGTCAGCCTAATAGTGAATTTCAATTTTTTCAAAATTCTTCATGTTACCTCCTAAAGCATTGAAAAATTTCCAAACAGAACTTGTTTTCTTTTTTGATAGACTCAAATACTTAGGTTTTTTGTTGTTTATAATGTTAACTCAAGTTGTATTAAATAAACATTTACTTTATCACTACAATTGTAATTTTTTCACTAAAAGATAATTTTTTTTTAATTGTATAACAATATTGTAAGCTGCGGTTTTATTATGTTTTCTAATTTTCATTCTACTAGGATCCACCTACTTTTGTTTTCATGTTGTGACTTAACCAATACACTTTCTAAATGGTTTGTTGCAATAACAAACGAGTACTACTTTATTGTGTGTTGCTTTAATTAAAATTCTAATAGCTATATTGAATTAAAATTATTGTGTACTTGATGTTTAAGTTTAATTGAAATTGATGAATAAACTTAAATCTAACAAAAACTAAAAAATTAGTTTAGGTAGACCAATATTATTTCAAATATTCGGCTAAGACTTTGGCCGAATATTCGTTATTCGGCCAAATTTGGTATTCAGTGCATCCCTAGTAAGTTCATTTCTATTGTAATGACCAGGTTTAAAAAACAGGATGTTCTTCTACTTCATCAGCCTCTATGGATGATATAGTGGCAGCGAATGTGTTAAGTGCAGTGTACAGCCCACAAAGTTTCTGGGCTGCAATCCCCATAAGGAAGCACTTACAGAAAAGAAAAGTGTGCAAATATATTGAAAAACAAATAGTCACAGGAATAAGTTAGATGACTTAGGTAATACTATAGGAATAGGTTAGACACAGGAATAGGTTCGATGGGTGGTCAAACATTCACAATGAACCAGTGATCTGTGCTGCCTTAACAACTAAGGAAGGAAAAATGTGTTTAGATGCTACCATTGACACATCAGGTACAGCCCACTTGGTTTGAACAAAAAAAAAACTGGTTATAAACAAAAAAATACTTGGTTTGTTTTGGTTTTAAAAAAACATTTTCAAACCCTGCCAGATTAGAGCCCTCTATCCCTACTGTGTAGAAAGAGATGCGACAATAGGGCCGAAAATTGTCCAAGCCGGGTTGCCACGGCGAAATCACCGGGGAGAAACTGGTCAGGCTTGCTTGAGCTTGGCAGTTTATCGCTTTTCTTACATATCTTACTAATCCTTCCCGGGAAGACTATTTAGTTTCGCTTTAACTTCTGCAACGACTGATTTTCGAAATTAAATGCAAGATTTAAATATTTGAAATGAATAAAATATTTTATTTAATAATTATAGAAACTAAATGACAATAAAAATTGGTAATTGACATTTATTTTAATATATATTACTCTACCACTACTTTACACACATTGATATCTTGTTCAAGCTTTAGAGTCTCTCTTCCCTATGAAATTAATTCAAATTATTAACAAAATTATCAACAAGGTATCAAACTAGACGTTAATCTAATGAGTACCTCTTTCAAAATCAAGATAAACACTACTACACTAACAAAAACAAGCTGGCAAAATACAAGTTAATCTTCTTTTATTAATAAATAACAAAAAAAAATTACTCGCAACAAAAATTCCATATTTACCAATACTATAAATAAGTGACACAATATTTTTAGGTTTTGAGCAGACGAGTCTGTTTACAAAAAGAATCTTCGCCAAGATACGCCAATAAGTAGCCAACTAGAAAAGCGCGCGAATCAATGTTTATACTCAAATTTAAAATTTTTTTTGTATATTTAAACGGTGAAAAGATTTCTACAGACATTAAGTGAATAAATAAGTTTTTTTTAACGAAATGAAGCAATATTTTATGCATAATATGCTTTAATAGCCATTATAAATACATTCAGAAAGCGTACTGTTAAAGGAAAACTGTCTTTTTTCTAACTACTAAAGTATTTTTGAAGAAAATTATGGTTTTAGAATATTCTTTATACATTTAGGAAGCCATAAATAAACATTAAAAAGTTGTACTTTCCCTAAATTTTATGGATTGTTGACGATTGCAAAGGCTACATTTTTTTCCTATGCTAACTCTATGAGGGACAAAACGGAAAGTGCCCGAGGGGGACAATTTTGGACCTCGACCAATCAGGAGCGGCTGCCAATATGTCGCGTCTCTTATAGACGCAGTAGTGATGTAGGGCTCTATGCCAGATAGATATTATGTATTTCAGCTGCAGTTGTGGAATTTGCTGACTGCAAAACATGTGTTAGGCAAGAGGTTTTAGGAATCAAGAATCTAAACTCTTCAGTGTACACACGAATATTATTTGTATTATTTGGTGCTATGGAATGCTTCTGTTTCTTAATTTTAATATTTTATTTGTTCTTTATTAAAAATGGAGCCCCGCTATGATAAAATATACTTAAAGTAATACACCATAGGTTTTTTTTAAAACTAAGTCTCTATTTTCTATACTTTTTAATTATATGCTTTTCAATTTACGCTCAGCCAACAAAAGTTTGTGTGGGGGGTTTCCTCGGCTGCACCAACATTTTCGACCACGGGGCCGCCCCCACTGAAAACAAACTTTATTTAATTCTTCAAAAAACACAATTCTTCCATCTAATGATAAAACAAGAAGGTTTGTAACAGAATCTGTCACTTAACCCGCTTCCACACAACAGTTGTGTTCAACAGGAAAAATGTCGCCAAACACAATATTCTATTATAAACCTTAAAACGCTAAATTTGGCTAGTTCCATTTATTTTATTTCAAACATTCAATAATTATTTATTTAAATTGGATAATTATTATCTTTTTCAAAAATTAATTTATAAGAAAAAAAATCAAAGTATAATATTCCTCTCTTTTAAATACAGTCGAATCCCGCTATAGTGAACCCTCTCTTATAATGAACCTTTTTAGTGGTCCCTTCCGAACTCCTATTTAACTAATGTTATTTTATATGGATATAGTGAACTACTTAGAAAATGGGAGTTCGATTATAGTGAACTTAAATTTCCTTTCCTTATTACTTTTTGGTTCAGTTCTCCATATTTTAAGATACACTATAAATGGCAAGTGGCAGCGAGATAGCAATCTTTAACAATGTGTCGTATTTCAACCTCTGTCCTTCCCATCTTATTGTACTCAAACTGGACCCGTTTAAAAGTAAACATTCCTTTTCTTCCCCCCACCCCCTCTGGGTTCCAGGAACCACCCTTTCTTTTCAAAATATTATTCATATTCCATATCCCACTCATACACACTTTCTTGGAAGGCGAAGGCTTGTCTCCATAATACGACAATACCCTTTCCTGGACGATTTGTCTTGGCTTGTACGACAATACGCACTGGTGTTGCAACTTCTCCCCCTCCGAAGTTAACTGAAGCCATTCGTCTTCCCAGCTTCACATTCTTTTCAACTACCCCTTGAATATTGGGGGTAAGTGGAACTGTTCAATTCAGCTGCACTTCTCTGTTACTCTTATATCCTTATGAACTCTAATCGTAAACAATCCAAAATTACCAACTGTTTTCACAGAATGTAGGCATTTAGAGGTAACAAGTTAAATTCGTTATTATTTAATTATATGTATTTACATTCTTTTTGTACCAATAATATTTTTCGAAAATTTATTAAATAATTAAATTATTTATTCAATTAATTCAAGGTATTCAAAACCATTATTATTCTTATAAAAGCGTATAAAAATATAACAATACATAAATTAAATATATCGTACAATACTTTATTCCAGAAAAATTGGATATAGTGAACCCTCGGATATAGTGAACCAATTGTTGGTTCCGTAGAGGGTTCACTATAGCGGGGTTCGACTGTAGAACCAAAATATGCAATATAAATAAGAGGTAAAAAGGTGCCAAACACAGCCTTAATTCTATATTATATTACTAGTTTCATTTATTTTATTTCGAAAATTCAATAACTATTACTTATCCTTTGCAAAAATTAATTTATAATTCAAAGAATAAATATGTATCATTCCTTCACTTTTAAATAGAATGAAAACATTTCATATAACATGCAAAAAATCTCGTAGTGAAATATATTTCACGTCATTTCAAACTGACCGATGTCGCAAATGGAAATGTGAAGGCAATGGTGATTTAATTCTAATAAAAATGGCTTCCTATGCTTTTTAAATGAGCATTAAACTTTGTAGTTTTTTAAATAATTGAAGTACTTCCAACTCGAATTATTTTCTGAAATTTTCAATGTATTCTAATCTCGATGTGTTTGTAGTTTGGGCTATGAAATTGGGTGACAGACAGACTGAACAATTATAAAACCATTCACTTTTTACGTTATAAACGTAGTGTGGAAGCTAAAAAACGAAAATATAACTTCATATAAAAATGGAGAATTCTATCAAATTTATTTGAAATAAGTGTGAGTTTAACTTAACAAGAAAAAAATGCATGTTTGAGAATTCCAAATAGAATCATTGAGTGTGAAAGAGCTAAATATGTTTACGGTATAGTAGTACATTCCAAATTCGCATTTCTTAAAACTTCCCCCCCCCCCATAACATGAAATTAAACTTTAAATATTTTCCTTGCTTTGCTGTGTTTATCAAGCTGGGGGAAAGGAGGGATTTAAAAGATTTTTTAATTGATTTAACTGTGAGCTTAGGTTGCTCACAGCACTACATGAAAGTATTTTAGTGCAAAATATTGATATTCTCCTGCATAGACGCGTGAACCGGGCCACGCGGTCGTGCCGCTTTGCGTCCCTCCTGCGCGTTATTGTTGCATTATATGCAACGTATTGTCAAAGTCTGACAAAGAACTTCAGTTTCACGAAACTTAGACCCTTTTTCACATAATGCATATGACCACTGATTTGGGTCTCTGAAGTCATTACAAGTCATATAGATCGGATTATTCGTCGGACATTTTTTTTGGCTGCACGGGCCGTTTATAGGTCGGCAGCTATTTCGGCGATGCCCGGACCCGAACCTGGGACCTTCCGCATGCTAAGCGAGTGCTTAACCGACTGGGCTCCCCAGCCCCTTTTATGAATCCTGACATGACAAATTTAAATAATTATATAAAACCTAACCATATGACTAAAAGTACTTTTAACTTGTTTTATAAATGTTTTTTTAATAAGTACATTTACTTTTATTTATGGTGTTGGATTATCTTTGGATTGGTCTATGAACATGTTTTTGCTGTTCATTTGATGTATTAAAATCAAGTTTTGGTTGTTTGAAATCCCCAACTTTTGGTCTTTCAATACATATCCAAATTAACATGGTTCGTACATTTGTTAGGCTAAAAAAAAAAACCCAAGCACTTTAACCCGCACTTTCGACTTCCCTCTCAAGGCAAATGAACTCACCCTCCCTGGCCAGGGCTTCTTGGGGGATCTTCCGAGGCACATCCTCGCACAGTGGCGCCAGCTGCTGGTGCTTTTCATCCGGATCAAACAACCTGAAATGCGATTAGAATGGAGCTCAGAAGGCAAATAAATCTCTTTGGATGATAAAATTTTTTATACTTATTTTATTGACACATAGAAGTATGTGTATATGTAAATATCTCCAAGCGGAACTGTGCTTCAAAAGCTGGTTTGGAAAACTTGCATTTGGGACTACAGAAGACGCCGCTCAATGTGATCACGGTTAATGTTATCAAATGTTAATGTTATCAAAATCGCTTAGTCCCATCCGCTTATATCAAAACACATTGAAAAATCATTGTTTATTGTAATCAAATTTCGTTTATTGTTATCAGTTTATATGTAAATTTTATTTTCCTGGAATCAATAAAAACAAGGTATTTATTTTTTTTATTAACGTGTTTTCTGAAAAGGGCCACCTGCCTTCCTTAACAAGGTAGGGCCATTATGTCAGTAGACTTTCTATCCTCTGGCGTTGGGAATGAATGACTTTTCTTAACTGCATGTGCATAAATTACTTTCTTGTAAATTATCTAAAAGAAGTCCAATCCCTATATCGGGAAATTTTTGACGAGAAGGTTTTGATATCTACTTCTTTAATTGATGAGGACATTTGCGAAGCTGTATGTGTCAAAGATCAAGCTTCGTCACAAGATTCTGCTGCCGATAATGAACCCAAAAGTGCTATCGAGGACAAAATGCCGAAGCCTGATCAGATGAGGGAGGCACTCCGAATCTTACGCCTAGGTGTGCAAAACAAAGCCAACGCGGAACACTTTCATAAATATTATGGTTATCATTATGAGCGATTCGTAAATGACTTGCTGCGAATTAATGCTAAACAATCAAAAATTGGTGATTTCTTTTAAAGTTAATAATTAACCTTTGTATTGTTTTCTGCAGTTCATCTTTAAATATGTAAGTATACTAACTAGTATTTTTTTCTTTAGTGTGCATTAATTTCTATTAAATATTATCGAGTTTTACAGCAACAACTCCTAATTTAAAATTAATTTTCATTTTAATACGAAAGAAAAAAACATTTTTTTTAATTTAAACTTTTTTTTCGTGTATTGTAATAAATCGGTTATTATCAAATCATGTTCGTCCCAATGTGATCACATTGCGTCTACTGTAGTTTTGAAAAAGACTGTTATTTATGCTTTAAAAGCATTGGTTTGAAGAAAGAGAGTTTTGAAGCTGTGATTTGCAATGAAAAATGGTAAATGTTTAGAGTTCCATGCGAATTTGTTTTAGAGGCACACTAACCTCTTGTGAGCTACAATTAATTGAATCTCAAGTTATGTTTCCCTTTCTTTACCTTGAATTCCCAAAAATGAATATTGCAATGGACTCTGAAGTTCATCTTTAGTGATTAGTTCATTGTTGTCTGTTGCTTCCATTACGTATTCTTAAAAATTTATTTTATGTTAAGACATATTGCAGAAAATAATGTTAAATATACTCAGCATTTTTTAATAAGTGTAGAAAAAATCTTCAGCATTCAACTCAATTGAAAAGAACTTTAAAGTATACTTTGCAGCAAATAAATATTTAAAACAAAGAAGCACAAGTTGTCAAATTATGAATCCAAGTGTGTCTTCTTTCCAGGGAAACGCTGTGCTTCGCGAGTGGCCACGTACTGAAACCGAAAATTGGCACTTCTTCGAGACTTAACAAAAATACGAACAAACAATTATAACACTTTTAAGCACCAGCTTTCTTTCTAAGGGCGTTTAATTCGGTATTCATTCGAACAGAAATGTTGTCAACCCTTATTAGAAACACACTGAAATTGAAGAATTTGGCTGCTTATAAAACCAGGAATATCAAGCCCTTTAAGTGCCATATGTACGAAAACCAAAAATTAGCAGTTTTCAAGTACCATAGAAATTATACTGAGATTTATAAAAATAACAATAGACATTTAAAATAATTTCAAGCACTAGCTTTTAAAGAGCTTATAATTCGGTATTTTAGAATTATTTGGACAATAAAATATAAGATTTATAAAATATGAAGTCGATTTGGGTTGAATAGGAAATTGCGCTTGCATTCCTAGAAAGTCAGGATCATCGCATGAGCTCATTACTCTATGATTGGTTATGATGACTCTAATCAAGTGAAAAAAAAATAGCTTTGAATATGGGTGAATACATTTAAATTAATCCATATTTATCTAATTTAAAAGAATTCATGTTAATGAAATGGTTGGCTACGGATAAATTTAAAGGAAAAAAAGTAATCAATGCCTGGAGCAAAGGATGGTATGACCGCCAATATACTTATTCCAGAGTCAATGCCTCTTTCAACAAATATCGGTTATCAACCTTGAATAAATGTGTTAAGCTTTGCAAGGGGAAGTATAATTTATAAACCTTTTAATCAGTCATGATCAATTAATACTTATTTTTTACACTCGTAAAAGAAAGATACTGTTGCTGGTACCGATAGATAGGAGGTTAATGGAAAGGAGGAAAATGGGGGTTATTAACCAAATATGTCAAATTATTCACAACACTCTTGTTTAAATTATAGCTGTTCAAAAATTCGACCAAGTTCAGACTTTTGGCTAGGTCTCAGAAAATTTGCCAGGGATGACCGTTCAAAAAAATTTTACCTATACATGGGATTCAGGAATATTTTCTGAGTTGCTTTGCTACAGGAAAAGTCGGTTAATATATTCTCCGTAAGCGTTCAGAAACAGTGTTTTGAGATATTTTTGAATCTTGCACAAGACAAAACTGGAGTTAATTTTCTCAATTATTACGCCAATCAACTGTTTGCGAAGCTTCATTTATTCGGGAAATATATGTAACTGTTATTATAGCTGCTTGTCATTAAAAGTCATGCCAAATATTTCTTGATCAGATTATTTCCTTTATCAACAATAGGTATTCCAGCAACTATTCTGTCAGACATTTTTGGTAATATTTTAAATGTGATAGAATATGTTTTTTGTGTGCCGCTCCTAGAGAAGGGCCTGACCGGTACAGTAAGCTATTTTAAAATGCCGAGTTATTTTTCGATGGATTTGGTATGCACAGTATTTGGACGTAGACGTCAATGGACAACGTGCCGAAGGGGGTGTGAGAGAAATGGCTCAGAAAACGCTTTCAGAATTAAGAACGAGAGAAAACCGAGGTCTTACCGGTGTATACGCTCTCCCATCCAGTTTTCCAATTTTACTCACTTTACACACCTTTCCGATCTTAACAAACACCGTCCGTCAATTGTTTGGTATCTACGGCGTTGCCACATTTGGTTACAAAAAATAATTTCAGAATAATATTATTCTTCATTGTTAGTTATTTAATTTTTTTATAAATTGGTTTGATACAAATGGGCTAGGTAAAATAACTTAAAGTGAGCAAAACGTTATTATTTCAAGCGTTCATAAATATTTTATTAAAAAAATCAAAGGATTCGGAAAACCAAAGCAAAACTCATGAACGAAATATGCATTTTTCAAGTCCACTCGAAAACAAATTCCAAAAAACGATACACCCGTCAGAGGTCACTGGACAAGAAACTTGTCACCAATATTTCAGAAAACGAACATCCCTTTAAAGTAGTTGTTTTTCAAATAAACACCGGTTTTCACTTTAACCGGTTCAATTTAAAAACTAATGTTAGTTTGCCGTTTCAAAAGTTGGAATGAATTACGTTACCTAAAAAGAAGCGGGGCATTAGTGAGGCGCCGATCTATTCTTCCCAGTTTGTGAGGAACAAAGATTCATTTACCCATTTTTTCATGGGGTTGTTTCACGGAGGATCTGGCAACACACACTCTATTTTTCTTGTAAATCTATGATGATTTTGCCAGTCCAGCGGCGTAGTGGTGAAGGCATTGGTCTCTGGAGCTGCTAGTTTCGGGCTCGAATTCCGTTCAGGCATGGATGTTTGTGTTTGTCGAGTATATGCGGAGTACGTGTTTGTAAAAGCTGTTGGGTCCGAAAGTCCTGTGGGCGGTCATTGCGCAGTTCAGGCACATGTCTAAATTGCGGAGGGAGGTGGCGACAGATGGCAACATCTGTCATATGTGTTTGTGTGCGTCTTGTGTTGTCCTACTTGACGATGGTATATAAGCGGGTCCTTGCGACCAAGCGCACAAGCCTGAAAATATATGTCAACCAACCATCTAAGGTGATTTTTTTTTTGTTTTGTTATCAGCGAGTTTTCCCGCTATTTTAAAATGTCGGCTATTAGAATGTACTAATGTAGTGATTTTCCTGTGAATATGTCTCAAAATGCTGTCTTCGCTTACGGACAGATCGATAATCATCTAAATGGTATGTGATTTTTTCTTATTTATTTTTTTGCCCATAAAGGTTAAAATTAAGAGATGACATTTTCCTGCACCGACGATTTAAGTTTTCAGGCATGAGTTTCTTCCGCGGTTCCGCTGATTTCCGCGTTTTCTAAAATTTTTAATTATTTCCGCTTTTTTTTAATTTTTTCGAGCCAAAATCCGCGTATGATCTATTTAAAAAAATAGCTTCATCGCCGTAGTTCCGCGACATACGGGTCGCCGTAGTTCCTCGACTTACGGGTCGCCGTAATTCCGCGGCTTTCGGGTCGCCGTAGTTCCGCGGCTTTCGGGTCGCCGTAGTTCCGAGATTTTCGGATCGCTGCATGTAGTTCCGCGACTTTCGGATCGCCGGAGTTTCGCGACTGGAGTTCCGCGACTTTTGGATCGCCGTAGTTCCGCGACTTTCGGATCCCCGGAGTTCCGCGACTTTCGGATCCCCGGAGTTCCGCGACTTTCGGATCTCCGGAGTTCGGCGACTTTCGGGTCGCCGGAGTTCGGCGACTTTCGGGTCGCCGGAGTTCCGCGACTTTCGGGTCGCCGGAGTTCCGCGACTTTCGGGTCGCCGGAGTTCCGCGACTTTCGGGTCGCCGGAGTTCCGCGACTTTCGGGTCCCCGGAGTTCCGCGACTTTCGGGTCGCCGGAGTTCCGCGACTTTCGGATCGCCGGAGTTCCGTGACTTTCGGATCTCCGGAGTTCCGAGACTTTCGGATCCCGGAGTTCCGTGACTTTCGGACCGCCGTAGCTTCGCGATTTTCGGATTGCCGGAGTTTTACGAATTTCGAGCACCCAAGTTGAAACCCTTATGTGTACATTTTTTTTAGGTGCACGGTGCACCCGTTCACCCGCTAATTTCGAACCCTGGTGTAACATCCAAAGTTAAAAAAAGAATGACTGAAACAATTGACAATTAGTGGAAAATAAATTGATAATTGAATCGGTGAGTGCAGAAACAACGTCAGTCACAAATTTCAAATTTTTCAGGAGGGAGAAAAAATGTAATAAATCCTCTATTTCTGCACTCAACACTCGAAACAAACGTCCTGTATTTACGGAACTACTCAACAGACTAACGTAGTTTTTGCACCCAACACGCATCTTGCCTTTCTACGCTTATTTTCATTGAAAACAAGTTTTCGGAAATTTTTGACTGAAGTGGTTTCTGCACTCACCGATTCAATTAGTGGATAGGGGTTTACTGATAATTGATAAAGATCTGTGTTTAAACTCTGCTTGTTGGTAATGTAAAATCAATTTCTGCATTAAAATGTTAAACACTTTAAAATGTTGGTTATTCAATTAATATAAACCTAATTACCTTTAATATTTTTTTGTTTAATTAAAATATCAATCTTTCAACAATAAATTTTGATATCTTTATTTAATAATTTAATTTGTCGTATGCGTGTATTTTAACAATTTTAAGGTTTCCTCTTTTTTGATGTTT